>QKQZ01025871.1:0-18505 GCA_003595255.1 Solenopsis fugax
TAAATATAAAGCAATAAGATCCAGCTATGACCGTAGAAGGCTTTTCAGTTCAATTTATATTAATTTTTTCAATTTTTTAAAAACAGATTGTATATTACATTTGAAAAATTGAATAAGAGAAAGACTACTTGTAATAACACACATCGTATATGTATAATCTATGAAAATGTCCAAACTGAAAAGGAGAAAAAATGTTTTTTTACTATCTCGTTCATTTCAGTATTTCTGAAAAATTTTGGAACCTTACATATGGAACAAATTACATATGGCGTAAATAGCAATAAATTATGCATAAAATTGGTTACAAGAATTGTGGTATATCATGTCGGCCAAACCAAAAATATTATTGAAAACTAGAATCAATGAACATCGAAACCATATTAACAGGAATACCGATCAATATTTCGTTATTACTGAACACCGAATTGAATCTGCATGAATTCGATTGGAATAATATTGAAGTATTAGACGAAGAAAAATTTTTAAGGAAAAGACTAACAACTAAAATGATTTATATACACAAACGAAAACACCTAAATCTCCAAAACGACACGAATATGTGCTTGTTCCTGTATACTCGGAATTGTTCATGAAAACTTATCGTTCCCTTCCTTTCTCTGTTTTCAACATAAATAATACCATTATCTAACATTTTAATTATTTTCGCTCTCACTAGATCATCATCTTGCTAATACATGTTGTTGCTTGACACATTTAATGTAAACTTCAATTTTAAATTTTGTACATACGTTTACGGACACTATTTCTTTGTATTTGTTCTATTTAATTTTACTATTTATTTATTTTACTTATTTACGTTACTGATGTTATATACTCTTGCTTTACGATCACATAGTGGATGTTCCATGATGCTTACTAACAGCAAAAAAATTACTTTTTAAAAATTGAATAAAATGTAAATAGATACCTATTATACTACTTTTTTCTCTACTATTTTTTATTTTGTTTTCTATTTTGTATTTTATTGTATATTTATCTAGTTATTGTATATTTATCTAGTTATTGTATATTTATCTCGATGTGTGTCTAATTATACAATTAAATTTTATCAGGGTTGGTAAGTAACGAGTTACTTGTAACATCGTTACCATTACAATTACTTTTTTTCGGTAACGAATGAGTAACGGCGTTAAATTTAATAATTTGTAACGGTAACGTTAACGAGTTACATTTCGTCGGTAATTGTAACGATTTTAATAGTTACTTTTATCGTTATTTTGTATAGATGGAGTGCATTAATTTGCTAGATGATATCAATCTGACTTTCGAGTTTCATCGGCTACTGATTAAATTGAAGAAGAATTACAACGATTTTTACAATCAAACAATTCTAATATTGAGATGTTAAATGATTATTCAAAAGTTAAATTACTTTTCATAAAATACAACACTGCACTCCCACGTAGTGCAAGTGTAGAAAGCTATTCATCGTGGGTGGTACTGTACTCATACCGCAAAGAGGTCACCTTAATAATGATTCTATAGAACATCAACTTCTTTTAAAAATAAACTGCAGATCTTTTTGGTGAAGTTCGATGTAAAAATGCATTCAAAGCTAAACTATCTGTGATTGTATTAGATACAAATATGTGTGACATTAATACATATAATAAAAAGGCGTTGACTTAAAATTATACGTGTATTTAGTATAATTATATACATATATTTTGAACCTTATTCCTTTACAAAATAACAAAATTCTATTTATATTTATCTTAGAAATTTGTATATATTTTATTAATGTAAATAAAGTAACGAAAATAATAACGATTTATTAATTTTTTAGTAACGGTAAAGGTAACGAGTTACTTTTTAAAATCAGTAATGAGTAACGGTAACGAGTTACTTTTATAAAGTAATTTTGCTAACCCTGTATTTTATTCAATTGACAAAGCACCGCTTTCCATTCATCACGACAAACTTGTTAATTTGTAATCTTTAAATTGCCTATTGTAAAGTACTACACTGGAGATGACTCAAAACTGGAATTAAAACGTCTGTCATTTAGATTAATAAAATTATATGTGTAAAAGTACATACGACTATCCTATGTTGGCTCTTATTAGCATTTTTAATTCTTTGACTTCAGAGCCTTATTTAAGTCACTAGTTTTTTAACCTAAATCACATCATGGTGATTGTGGGCACACGACACTACATTTCAAAGAATTTTATAATAATTTTAGTAAAATTTAGTAAGGTAACTCAAGAAAAGATGCAAGAATCAAGCCTTTTTTCTGGAATAATGAGATTATATTATTAAATTAAACTACACAAAAAACCCTGTACACTTTATACGAAAAAAATGGTTTCTCTCCAATTGAGTAAATTTTTCATATGTGGTTGCTTTTGGGATGCTGATTGAAAATTTCAATAAGCATGACTTTAGAAAGCTCTACTTTTATTGTTATTAAATAATTACTTGAATATAATAATAGGCACCATTAAATATACTCTATCTTGTTTAGACTACATAGACTTTTAAATTTTGATTTGATAAAAGATCCGAAAAAAGACTGGACGCTTGCAAAAAGGTTCTAAAAAGGTTGTCGCATCTCGCCGCGCGATTACAAATAATGTAATTGAATTTAATGTGTGATTTAATGTGTGTATGAATGCGGCATATAAAGTTATATTATGTACGCGAGATAATCGTGAGCCATTTGCGTTACTGATGTTATGATAGCTCTTGTTTTACGATCACATAGTGGATGTTCCATGATGCTTACTAACAGCAAAAAATTATTTTTTAAAAATTGAATAAAATGTAAATGGATACCCATTATACCACTTTTTTCTCTACTATTTTCTATTTTGTTTTCTATTTTATATTTTATTGTATATTTATTATTTTCTATGTAAGAGAGAGAGAGAGAGAGTATAGAAAATAGTAAATAAATAATAGAAAATAGCGAAAACTTTTGTGACATATGAAAATATAAAATAAGTATCTTATTTAAAATAAATGTATATATGAATGTTAAATATTATTTATTTTTTTGACATTTACTGCAAAAATTATTTATTTGAAATAGTACTTTTTTATAATAAATACATCCTTTAAATATTTCTATTGAATCTACTTCAATTTTTTCTAGCACTGGTAAACACATAGAAATGTATGATAACACATAAAAATAATAAAGGAAGATGATTTTAGGAAGCAACTTGAACATACTTTTGTTTGACATTGTACCATTTCTTTGCTATTGCATAAATAAAATATTGAAAACTTTATTTCATAAAATCATTTTAATAAAGGTATAAAACACAAAAAATTGTTTTGTATATTTACTGGCATCTTCCATTCAGTCAGTTATCTTAAAATTTTAATAGGTATTTATATTTAAAATAGCTAAAATATAAAACATTATTAATATATTCATATTATAAAAATTTGGTTATTTTATTAAATTTTACTAAAAATAGTAAAATTTTTTGAAATATCATGTCCACGATTACAATGATTTTGAAGAGAAATTATAAGAAAAATTCCTTCTATAAGTAAATTTATAGAATTTTGTGACAAGACATTAATATTACACGAAAGACGTGAAATCTGACCAGACTGAAAAGAATAAACAGGTCGCCGCAATGACGTCGACGTCGTTCAATCGCAATGCAGAAAAGAGATTATTCCGAGAGGAAAAAAACGTGAGAATACGTGACAGGTGCCTTGTGCACGGCCCACGTGCTCCAGGATACGTCAGTCAAGCTGTCCGCGGATTGCTTCGAGTATAATAAAATTTTACGAACACAGGCTCAGAGAGCTGCGGGAATAATCTCGCGAACAGACGAATTTGACCTCTCACGCGGTTTAATTAATATTCGTCCTCATACATATTAATGACATTAATCTAACAGCTAATATCGTTCGTGTTATTACGTCAGGATGATTATTACTTAACGTAACCGCGTAATTAATGTTATATTCTACTTCGACTGTCAAAACTGAAATCAACCTTGTGAAATTATCATTATATTTGTGGTCTACATTGATGGTCTAAATTAATATATTGCGATTAAATAATGAATAGTGTTATGTTTCGAACATGTTAATGTTCGAATAGACCTAAAACTTAAGTTTATATTACGCATATTTTCAAAGTAATCAAAATTATGAAAGAATTACAGATTGTTCTATATTATTCGTAAGTTTGAAAGTAAGGCCCTGCGCACAATGGAAGAATATTAGATATTAGAAGTAGGAATTAGAGCCTTAAAATTAGTTATCTCAATAAACGCTAGATAAATAATAAGTTATATTCAGTACAAGAGTTTAGTACAAAAGATTTCATGAGCCAATTTTATTTCTAGATTAAAAATTATTTCAATAAGAAGTAGAAGTGAATTCTAAAAGAAAGGTAATTAAGAAATAATGACAAAAATGTTTTTTATATAAATATTTTAAGATAATTTATGTAAAGTTTTATTCCGACGTAAAGATTAGTTGTTTTGTTAAAGAAAAAAGTTTATTTACAATTCAAGTTGAGAATGGCCTATAGACGTCATATCAAAATCTTAGTGCTGAAATAATGTTCCTTATGTGATTTTTAAATACATTTTTCTAATTCTTTGAACTATGCGCTGTTACTTTCGTTTAACAAACAGCTTTTGAAAATTAAATCAGAAAATCACAGAATTGAATTGACAACTAATTTAATAATACTGATGTTAACTAGCATTTATAAAATCACCCCTTTCTCGTAAATTTATTTATTTGTTTATTTACAGAATATCTAATGTCAAAATCGTAATGAGATTTTGCATAAATCATCTTGAATATCTAAAGTATTTATACGAAAAAATTAAGATTTTTTTGTTATGTTTTAAAGTAATTTAATTTAATTTTTATTAACTAATAAAATTAATGAATTTAAAAAATTTATTGTTAAATAAAAATATAATGTTATTTACATAACTTTTATATCAATATGTAGTTTATTTAAAATATAAATATTGACACATTTCCAATTCCAATTTATTTTGCAGGGACGGGTGATACAACCCCCAAAATTTGGATGTATATATTTTTACACGCAAATGATCGAGTACTACAAATGCTTGACATGCTTCTTTACTTCAATTCTTTATTTCAAGAACAGGTATTTTCAAAGTGGGTCCGGAGCTAATTTTTGATAGATCGCGAAAACTTTTCAACGATGGTAAAGTTCGATATCAAATTTCAAAATATTAATTATTAAATTTCTTATGAAAATAATTTGCATTAATATCGACATCAAAGCTGTCAGACAAAAATTAAAAAGTAATTAACAGAAAATAAACGCATTATTCACATTTTTATACTTTATTACATATTAGAGAAAAATGGATTTAGGGTACATTGTCTTTAATAAAAAATGTAAAAATGGAAAAAGTAAAAATATTATAAATAAACAATCCATTCTTTCCCCCCTTCCGTGTTTTGATATCCATTAAAGCTAGATCAGTTACGGATGTTTGCTATTTAAAAAAAATCAGTCCACAAGTTAGAAACTCTGTGGTAGAACCATATTACTTTCTAAAACCATAATACTTTCCAAAGAGATAATTTGGGAACAGGAAAAAGTCACAGGTGGCTTTGGTGGTGAATACAGTGTTTGAAAAATAATATTTGTTAAGTTTTTGGCAAAAATTTGCGTACCAGTATCGAAATGCAAGATAGTGCATTATCCTGGTGTGCAAAATCCATGAATTATTTTCCATTAGTTCCACAATTAGTTTCCACAAATTCGGCTGTTTTTTGCAAACACCTCGCGTAAATGCCTTATAACGCCTAAATAGTACTTCTATGTTTAACCGAGCGGCAAAAAGAAATTTCGGTTTCCGTTCAACCGTTTAAATAGACAATTCAGGATACTTTTTAAGTAGAAGATATTTTCTAATCTTCTCTTTAAACGGGAGTATTAAATATTACACGAAAAGAATGGTTTTGCTAAAGTATCTAAAAATTTTAAAGTATCTAAAAATACAAATCTCAAAATAATTATGTTAAGTTATCAAAATAATTATGCAGGACACTTAAGCATAATAATAAATACTAATAAAAAAATTTTTTAACATTTTAGCAATCAGTTTGAGCGTCCTACATAATTATTTCGAGGTTCCAAAAAATTAATTTCAGATATGTATCTAGTTAAATTTTTAGGCACTTTAGCAAAACTGTTCTTCCCATCGGGAATAGGTATCTGCAATACTATCTTGTAGTCATACGTGCAATAAGTTTCATCGCGTGCAACTCGATTCGTCAAAGTTTCTTAGCGAAAATGAACTTTTGGACATACCTATATTCAACGTGCGTTCGTAACTGAGATTCAGGACGAGAGGGAATTAAAGCAAGACGAACGAGAGTAAGCAGGGCAGAACGGTAACGAGAAGGGAAAGGGCTTCGTGAGTAAGCAGAAGCCGCGAAAGAGAATGCGAGTGTTGAATATGCAAATACCGTCTGTAAGCAGTGCGAGAATTTTTTCCCAGTGAAGTGGCTGGCCGCGTAAAATTATAACGAGCGTGCGAATTCGTCAGAAAGCGCCAGAAAGTGAAGCCCGGTATCCTTTCTTTTTTTCCCGCTCCCTCACACCCCCGATAGAGTCAATTTAAGTTTTCGCCGTTCGCAAATGTTTTCCGTCTGTCTGCACTGCGCTTGGGCGCGGAAATGAAAGATCAATAGGGGTCACAGCAGTGAAAAAGTCGGTCGAAAAAAAGTGGCGAGCGGAATATTCTTCTTTACGAATTCCTCTCGGCATCTTCGGAACAGGAATTCCTAGCAAGACATACTTCTCTTGGTCATTCTAGTTAGAAAACAAGAAGACAGATGAGAAAGAGAAATATCGTAAACAGCAACATCTAGAACCAGTGTTTTATTAATGGAGCAAAAGAGTGTCTTAATTATAGTTTGAAAGTAATGTTTCAAAATTGAGAAATTTGATACATACTAATAATAATTGTTAATTATTAACAAAATAATTAATGTAATTAAAAACATAACTAGTCCAATAACGCCACGGATCTTAGTACTCAAATAATATTTCATGTGCGATGATGTGATATTCAGTCACGAAACTAATTGTCCGAACATATAAGATATTGGACATTTATTTTATGCTTCAAATCAACAGCATACTTTTGATGGAAATGCATCACTGATTATGAATTTTCACTTTCAATTGTTTTCTCTAATTTTAGTTCCTCGAACAATGAACCGTTATTTTCGAATTTTAAAACGTAACTCTTAAATTGAATGTGAATAGCAATATCACAATATTAAATTGATAATCAATTAAATAATACTGATTTTAATAAACATTTATAAGATCTTGCTATTCCGAAAAACTGTAAAGAATTTGTTGCGGAAAATATTATTTCAGTCAGTATTTAATCTTGGATCTCCCCTTACATTCTGTCTTAGCCAGTTTGGCTATCGAATATATCGCAATAGTCGATGATATTAAGAGAACATATTGAAAGGTATAAAGTATAAACAATATATCAATGTGTAAACAATAATTTATACATATATTTAAATAACCATAAAGTGTATAATACAATTAAAATCAAGAAATGATCAAAAAAGGGTCTTAATGCTCAAATAATAATTTCATAAGTAATTTTATATACATTTTTTAGTTTTTGAAATTTCTAACTTTTATTCGATTTCCTCGCAAAATTTATCATCCCGCATTTTCTTTTTGTGCGTATCTTAACTACATGTATGAAAAGATTTTCTAGATTTCTAATTCTCGACTTTAATTGTACTATACACTTCATGGTCTTGTATATATTTTATCTTATATACAATATTAAATTAATAATCAATGTAATTCAAGACCGAAAATAACGATAGGCAATTCGAAGAACTAGAAAATGTAAAATCACACATGAAATATTATTACTTGAGCTCTAAGATCCGCTATAACAATTATTAACTTTTCCTCGATTTTAATTATGTTATAATAGTTCACGGTCTTATATACATATGTTAATTAAAAAATAAATCTTGTGTATTGTATATGAAAATTATTTAGTCAGATATACCATGGAAAAAATTTTTTCTTAAATTTATTTTTAACCCTTAAACACACTAGGGGGTTAGAAAGATCCCCTATGAAGTTTCAAACGCTTGCTGTGTGAAGACGAAATGAGATAAGAGATGGGGTAAAAAAAGTTTGAAATCTCTTCTTTCAATTGATATGGTTGATCAACTTTATTGGTTAACTAGAATTCGAAGGGCACGGCAGCAAAGTTTTGTTAGAGTCTGTGGAACCACCATTGTGTGTGAGCAAAACTTTTTATGAGTAATCTTATACATATAAAAAAACTGGACAAAACATTTTCAGACAGAATAGGCCCGTTTGTATATGTTTCTCGCATAAACTCTGTCTAAAGTTAAAATACTATATAGTGCTGTGGAAAGGGGGACTTCTACGCAGGATCCGAAATATATCATGAAACACATCAATTTTCAATTAATAGACACCTTGAGTTAATCAAAATTATCTCATATTCGCCTTATTACATAATTATACTTTTTAATAGGAATGACAATGACATAATTTTCTTTTAAAGTATAATTCTTTAGATTTAAAACGTCGTATTTTAAAGTCTTTAAAAGTTTTGTGTTGCAAAGATATGATTTTTTTAAAGGAAAAGTAAATTTTTCAACAATTTTTCATTTTTGCTTAATGGTTTTTCCCTTGTAACTCACAATAAATCATTTTTCGGCAATGCCGATTATGCAGACACATTTCTGAGATTCTAAACTTTCATTTGAAAAAAAACAGAGATTGTTAAGAAATGTTGATTGGAACCAAAGTTATAGCTTCTCAAAGTTGAAAAAGTCTTCCAGACCGGAAAATGTGTTTACGTATTTTACGGGATCGGTGTGTTTAAGGGTAAAATCATGTTATGGCATAACATGGATTTCAATGAATTTTACTATACTTTTAATAAAATTTTAATAAAATTCTTCAAAGTTCATGTTGTCTCATTACGTATAATTTTAAGGGTAAACTCCAAGAGAAAAATTCTCTTCTAGTATTGTTTTATTCTAATCTCACAATAATTTTTTAACATAAAAGCAGTGTATTTAGCGTGCAAACGTTCGATATTCTTTCATCTGTAACCATCCAGTGTCAATTAAATTCCTTCAGATTAATCCATTAAATGATAAATCAATTATTCCGTATTCCGGTTTCGTGGTAAATCTAAAAATCGAAATCCTGCTCACGATTTCTCGTGGCCCAGTCAAATGGCTGCTCGGAATTATCGGCACTGAGGATGCCTTACACCTATCCACGCGCGCGCGCATGCATCAACGAAGGGGTAGAGAAAGAAAAAGAAGAGCGAGGCAGAGAACGCGAGTGTTAAATATGCATGCCGGGTAAAGCAGTAACAATAGAGAGTTCCTCGTCGATCCTCTTCCCCTCCCATCCTTGCCTCGTTCCTCTTTGCCTAGAGAACCTCGCAGTTGATCGCGCGACCTGGGCGCAAAACACACTCACTAATGGTACCCTTGGTACTTCCGTCTGGTGATATCCCGTGTGTGTGTGTCCCTGGTAGCATTCTATATATATTTATATACACACACACACATGAAATATATATATATATATATACACATTATATATATATATATATTTATATATAGATGCATATGTATGCATATACATATATCAACGGTCCTATCTTCCGCTGCCTACTATCCAGCCGTGCGGCACGGATCTGCGCGTTCTTCCCGCACCTCTCGTATTTTCTATCGGCACAAAACTCGATTTTCCTGTTTCCACTGCTGCCGCCGCACTAGTCGTACTAACTCAATCTCCGCGAAATGCGACGGCATTAATTAGCGAACGATAATCCGATTGTTGTGATACACAGGGACTGCATGGTCGTTTGTGACGCACGGCCCGGTCCGCGGTGTCGCTAACATTGCATTTGTAGGCCATATTTAGCGTTGCGTTGGCCGGCTTTACACCGGGCGCCGCTGTAATAAAATTGAGAAAGCAGCTTTTGAAGTTTGCTTTGGAACAAATAATATGATAATATACGTAGTGCCACGTAAGAGAATAATCCAATATTGCTCTTAACGCGGGTAAGGATTTAATTATTAATTAAACGTCATATCATTAATAGATTTTTATTATTTATTTATAAACATATGTTTGTATTTATAATTGTTTTGTAAATTACTTTAGAACGCTAATTTTTAAATTAAAGTTCCTCTGCAGGACGTTTACATTAAAATCAATTTGAAATTTTCTAACAAGACAGCAATGTGTTTAATGCCGAATTTCAGGCGGTAGTTTCGCGAGGCGTGCGCGATATATCTTGATCAGCATGCGACAATGTGTTGCTCAGCTCGCGCCGACTGACAAGCGAAGACACAGATCTGTTTGCTATCTCTCGGTGCCATCTCTCTAACCGGCTTCTCTCTGCCTGGCGCGATTGCCCGGAACATCTGCCACTGATATCGTTGGCGGACAGCTCAGGAGATTGCGATGTCTCAAATCCGATACAGGATAGGAAGATCGGAATTAACCAGCTATAATCGAAAAGAGATATGTAGCTATATCCCATCAAGATATACGAGAATTCATACAAGGTCATTCACGTAAATTCCAATGTTCATCGCTTTAACTCATTTACAGACTACGATAAATCATGCAGTTTTATTACTGGGAAAAATGTTTTGATTATACCTAAATGTGGATACCTCCGATATAGCCATACTTATCTAAAGCTTAACTTGTATCATTTATTATGTTTAAAGAAAACAAACTGTACCAATAAAAATTTTATGCTGTCTGCTATAAAAAATTAAGGGTACGAAATATTTATCTTCTTAAATTCGAAAAACAACTTTAAAAGACTCTTACATTTTTGCAATACATCCCAGAGATGGGTATACAGCACATAAAATAATACTTATAAATAAAATGTAAAATGACATAATAACTTATCAAAGTTTATCAGAGAATAAGAACGATAAATATATACGAAATAATAATAATGTAATAGTGAAAGATTAATACATGCAATAGTGCTGATACGTACACTTTGTATACTCTGCGCAGGCGCAAATTCTCTTAAACATAGAGCGTCTATATTGCATTAATATAGACGCATTAACACGTGCGAATATAAGTGTCATATATCCCAAATAGTTGAGATGTACAAAACTTCAAATTGAACAAAGAATACAAGAGCTAAGCACTTCTTTTTTGCTGTACTCTCCTTAAAAAGAGTAAGGCATTCGATTTTTTATTTAATATTAATGAAATCATAGTGAGTTGAATCGATTTGTTAACATAGGCTATGTTCCAAAATTTACTGACAGCGCTAAAAATCTATAGTTTACATTACGAAGTAATACATATGTTGTGGTGTATAAAAACCCTCAGACACAAGCGTAGAAAGGTAAAATACTTTTCAATATTTATTCAACATTAAGTCAATATTTGTTTTACATTAATTATTCATATAAAATAAACTAATAAAACTTTTTTCATATTTAATTTAATTATTGTATCATATTGGTTTTTTTTCTTTCTGTTTTCTTTTTATTTAAATGAATAACAGAAAAATTATTCTAAATGCTAGCATATGTAAAAATCCGCGTATGTAAAAATCAGAAAAAAGCTATAAATTTATATACAATTTATAAAAAATGCTTTGATTATATTATTATATGTTTTATCTTTTCGACAATATACATATATTGAATAGATATAGACCAGTGGTATATATGTATTGAATATTGATACAGTGTTCATGGATCTTCACTTAAGTATCAATTGCTATACGCAGAAGTCAAGCAATATTGATAGAGGTTCTGGCTTGTGTGAATGAGTAACCGCTTGGAAAATTCCAAAAAAATTTCCTGAGAAAAAAAATTCTCGAATACTTTTTTGCTTTGAAAAACATTTTTATTTCATTTAATGTTAAAAAAACATTTTTTACAACATTAAAATAAATATTTTTTAAATGAAAAATGTTTAGGGATTAACACTGTTTGAGGATCCAAAATTAACCATACATTTAAGAGAGTCACTTTGATGTCCCTCTGGTTTTAGGAATGTTTTTCGTAAGAGAAACAGTTCAAAACTTCCTCTGGAGCAAGAGCTACAACTCAAGATTAGTTCCAAGATATTTTGCTTAATTACTACATTCTCACGGCTAAAACCAGAATGTGTATTCTTCGCATTGAAACGAGGTTCAATCGTACAACGGGATTATCCGATTTCGTGTGTCAGTCATTTGTACGGCGAACACGTTTTTAAGGAGCTCCCAATGTACGTGAGTCTCCGCGTCCCCGAAAGACACAAGACAAGGACTATGCTGATCCACGCGACACGTCACCTTTGCGATCCTGCAACCGTCTCGACTGCGCTAGCCAGCCTTAAGGACGTTACCGTCCTACCGCCATCTTATCCTCATCCCATTTCGCTCGGCGAGTACTGCCGCATTCGATGGTAAAACCGAGTTTGCCCGGTCCTCGACGGGGCTGTGGAGACGAGAGGAATAGTCGTCGTCGTTGTCGTCCTCGTTGTCAGTTGTTGGTCCGGCGGAATAGATCCTCGCCAGACCGTCGTGTGCGGCTGCACGACAAAATACGCGAAACATACACGTATACGTACAGAGACACGTGTATATATGTACATGTAGGGTGCTCGGGTGGGATATAGTCTACTTGAAATGCGGCCGGCGTTCGCGTCTACTTCCGATCCATCTGGCTCAAGACGGGCGACAAATCGAGTTACCGCCCGAGACCCAAGACCAAAGAGCTCTGGCAGCCTTCCTTTCCTTCCTTCCTTCCTTCCTGCGCCGCGCGCTCCGTGACTTCTCTTCCCTTCCTTATCTCTTCCAATCTTTTACTCCATCTTCCTTCCGTACTTTTCTTCACCCTTCTTCTGCCCGCCGTGGTTATTGGCTTCTTTCTTTACTCGGTTGGCCAGTATAACTACCTCGCCGTCGAGAATACTTGGCTTCCAGGCTGCCTCCATGGAACGGGGAAAGAAGCGGAGAGGAACGGAATGAGAAGAGAAAGAGAAAGAACCCTCCTCAGTAACACAGTACCGCGCTAACCATGTTTAGTGTCCGAGATCGCGAGTAAAACGACTTGCCAGCTCGTTAGGCGCCACAAGTACTACCCGTCGAGCTACCGCGCCGCCAAGTATCCAGGAGTGGCGGTATCACGTTTTGCGAAAATAGCGCCTTTCCTCGGATTAACCTCGAGGAATCCACCACGCCAACAGTGTTTCGTACCCCGTCTCGTTCCACTATTTCGAACCGACCGCGTCCGTCGGATACGAGGAAAAAAAAGGGATGTTCGTGCCGCGGTTAACGCGTCGCTTATTGAATACCTGCGAAGGTAGATAAAAATTGAATGTTAAGGCAAATTATTATATTGCCTGATGATCACGGGAATGAGTGGAGCGATATTATTTTTAATTGGGTGATAATCGATAAAGCTATTTACAAGCTTACAAACTAATATCTCATATTAAGTATAATCTTTTAATGTAGAGAGGAAATTATAACGTGAGAAGATTCTTATTTATAATATATAGCATCTGAATATTTAACAACCTATATCTTTGATACTTTAAAATTTTTTAATGCTTCTTTTCTCTTCCTCTTTGAACTTATAATATACAATGCTGAATATATAAATTGCAATACAACTTTAAATTTTATCATCAACTTCTTTATATTAAGTTGTATTTTTATTTTTATGTCAATTGTAAAGATACGTTTTAGAAGATTTAACTAATGTTATCGATTTTACTAGAATAAACCATCTTTTTTCTCTATTTTATAAATGGAACTAAAATATTTTTAGTACATTGTAGTAACAATATTTAATATAAACACAGCTCGTGTGAATTTCATGTAACTAAATTAATTATTTAAGGCCACATAAAAGACTAAAGAAGTAAATTTTAATTTAAATATTATAATATCTTTAATATTACAAAAAATAATTACTAGACGATGTTTTGACTCTACGGAGTCTTCCTATTCGGAGCACGAATAATATATAATTTTTCCATTAAAATTCGAAAAAAATACAAATTAATATCAACATTTTCATAATTTAGAGTTTAAGTAGATAAAAATCGTTTTGACAAATAAATGTAAGAAAGTCGTATTATACATCGCAAAATCATAAAAACAATATAAATAAATTATAATATATAAAAATGTAATCGTGATAAATTAGTCGTTTTCTATATACAAATAAATCGAGTCTAGATGTTAACAGTCATGAGAGTGGTTTTTTTCATTATTAGCATGGAAAGTACATCGAGCCATAAGTTTTAGCCATGTTAAATTAAATATTGAAGACACATATGATTAAAAGAGACTATAAACCCTAAATTAATTTGTCGGTAAATATAAATTGTTGAAAATTTACGTATTTAATATCCAAATCGCTTTCTTATAATAGGGGAGACCAGGGCTATTTAATGCAGTTTTTTTTCTTTTGCGTTTCCTGAGTCCTGTATTCATTAAAAAAAAAAAAGTTGGACGGTTTGAAAGGTTGAACCTTCCCCTTCACAATGCCGTTATAGATAAAACACGGAAATGTACTTGCTTTGAACTACATATAAAAATGTCGACCAGTGCCAAGTATATATATATGCCATAAGCCCGGGGTAATTCGTAATCAGTCCGGGAATATTCTGAAATTTGTGTTTTAAGATGATAAAATGTAAAAAAGCTGTTTTTAAGACTCTGTTTTATTCGGAAAACGATATATAGTATTATTAAGAAAAGTTGCACACAATAAAAAAAAATAAACACACAATAGAGAATTTTATTGCTTCAGCGTTTTCGGAACAAGTCAGGGACTATTCGTATTTCGTGTAATTACACCTGTTGAGTATTAAGTTATGTATTTTGGTACATAGAACGCGAATATAAAAGAAAAAATTGTTCAAACGACGATTCGACGTTCGGTGTTTCGAATCGCCCTAGCATCAACTTTGCGCATTATTGCGTATGGTCTACAAAAGTAGACATTACACAGCAAAAAGTAAACACGAAATTATTCAAATACATTCAACTGGACACGATACATTCAAAGTTTTCAAAAAGAATCTTATTTATCTTACTTAAATTTTGAAGAAATGCTGACTGTCAGAAATTACTTCGACTATCGCAAAATACATTTTTTACTGCCATGACTTCAATATGACGTCGTCGCCAACGAAACTTTATTAGTCGTTACATTAGGACGCATTTACAGTATTTAAAGTAAATTTTTAACATATACCCATACAAAGATATTTCCATTTTTACGAATTACCCCACCTAACGAATAGCCCTGGTCTCCCCTATACATGGTACTACATACTGACTCAACAAGTAGTAACGATAAATGTTGCGTTGTGGATAAGGTAGCGCGAACATGAGACATATAATTTGTCATGTATTTATGTAAAATGTTTACAAAATCCAAATATTTATTTTTGTCCCTTTTTCTTTTCAATAAGCTCTGATAAGTCTGACGGAGTTTATTAAAAAGAAAAGCAAAAATCTGTTCTTTTGTTCATTTATGTGTATCATCTCAGATATCAGTCATTTATTATAATTAAGTTTAAAATCAAGTACCTTACAATTTTCCCAATCAAAGGAGTGGTTTTGTTTTAATATACATATGTTCACTAATAACGGACTGTTCAAATTTCGTATTTTCTCCGAACTTTAATGTATAAATTCTATATTATTAGTCCTGAGGAGGTTTTTATATATCATACCGTAGTTACTTATAGTAATATTAAAGATATATTATTTAAATTAATACCTTGAGTGAGGTAATATTTTTCGCAATAAATTTCTTTTTTCACAGTTTTTCAGAATAAGGTGGAATAGTAGAGATGCTTATAAGCATCAAAAATTCATTAGCAATTATAATTTTCATGAAATTACATTTCTTGGTTTTTCCTAAAATATCTGTGTTTTAAGTCGAGCAAACAATACGCAGTTTGAAGAATTTTGTAAATGTTTGTAAATCCACCTAGAAAATTATTGAGCTCAAAAATCTGCTTTAGATCGTGTATAAAATGTATTAATACCTACTTGTTTGCTTGTTTTTATTTGGACTTATATATCCTTAAAAAAATTGATAAAATGTTTCAATAAACTGATTAGTATATCATTTTATCAATTAACTAATCATATTTCATCAGATAACTGATATAGTAATCAATTTATTGAAATACTTTTTCTTACATATACCTAGAGGCACTAAAAATAGCCTTATATTCATGAATTTTTTTCTCCGACTGCATTAGAGGTATCATATCGGAATTTGTACTAATGTTTTATATATAGTTTCGTTTATAAAATGTAATTTTTTTATTAAAAATATATTAAAAAATTAAAGAGATATCGCCGTTGGCATTAGATATGTTAGCTGCTGTAGCTGTTCGTGGTACCCATTGTAGAATCTATACGGTTCATTCAAAACACAAAAATGCAGTATATTCTTAAAATATATAATTAAATCTCGTCTTTGCCGATTTTTAAAATTCGTGTTTATTGCAAAATGGCGCTTATCTGAATTGAAGAATCCGCATTATTGCTTAAAATTAAATCGGTTTTTGGCTGTTAAAAAAACTAAGATTAAAAAAAATCCCTGCGACAAAGGCTGAGTATTTTCATGCTAAATAAGTAGAAAAAAATCCGAATTCGATCTATCCATTCGTTTTCGAAATATTTTGTGTACCGATTTGAAAAACACGGTTTCGAGAAAAAACGATATCTCTTTAATTTTTTTATATTTGTTAATTAAAAAATTGTGTTTTATTAATGAAACTATATATAAAATATTAGTATAAACCCCGATTTGATACCTTTAATAGGTTCGGAGAAAAAAATTCATGAATATCTATGATTATTTTTGATGCCTCTAAGTGTATGTAACCCCTTAAAGATAATTTATTTACTCTATTGTAATAAAATTTAATGCTGCACATTGTTAATTTGATTGGTAGGCTCTCTGAATAATTTGGAAAAATTTTTAAATTAAAATGTCAAGACATTAGTGGTATCAAAGATATAAATTATACTGTCTGACAAATTTACACTTTTTTTAGACCAAAATCAAACAAGGTAATTCTTCCAATAAAAAAAGAACCCCATCAATGTAAAGATAAACAAGAATTTAAATAAAAGTCTTAAATCAAAATGCGCAAACTAAAATAACACAATAATATTTATTTATTTTATATTTTTTAATCAGACGTAAAGATAATTCTTATCATTCTTTTGTCGCAATTTTAATTATTAAAATGGATTTAT
The DNA here is from genome assembly GCA_003595255.1 of Solenopsis fugax. NCBI lineage: Eukaryota > Metazoa > Arthropoda > Insecta > Hymenoptera > Formicidae > Solenopsis > Solenopsis fugax. The sequence goes on from QKQZ01025871.1 coordinate 17,325, forward strand.
GAAGCGATATTTAATTACTGTTAATATACATTTTAGATAATTTTTAATTATTTAAGCAAGACATAACACAATATGTACTTACAACTATAGCACTACTAGTACAGTACTATTGTAAAATAGTTATAACTTTCATAAGTTATAAACACAAGGTTATTATTATTATATTACTAAAATTATAGCAGAAATAACTATAAAAAAGGAACTCGTAATCATAATTGTTTTACTATGTAATTATAATCACAAATATCAAATACTTTTCTCTCACAGTGCATTTTCAGAATTGCCTCCTCACATCACGTTTTTTAGCTCTATCGGCTCAAAAACCGTGAGAATGGATCAAAACATATCGTTCTCGGTACTTTTAAGTCCAATTTCTTAAAAATGTGAGATGGTCGAGTAATTTCCTTAGTTGATTTATTTTTAGCGAAAAAATCTATAAGAATTATTTTGACTGGTCCGGTTTAAAATCCGTTTTAGACAGTGTTGAAAAATTTTTACTAGAATTGAAAAATTTTTCATTATACTAATTGTTTATTCTACAATTAAATAAAACATCGTGTGTTATTTGTTCAAATAGAAATAAACGTTACTAAATTTTAATTCAATACAATCACTAGATTTCATGTTTAACAAAATAAGTAGAAACCTTTTCTGAGATATTAGATTAATTCAAAATTTGTAGAAAGAATTTCTATTAATATTATAAAATAATTGCTCTTAAATATCTTTGTGGTGGAGTTTTAATATTTTGGATGGAGTTTGTAGCGAGAAACAGCAGCATGGAAAGGACCAGACAGTGGTGGTAACCTTATTTAGCGTCCCAGGATACTAATAAAACGAGATAGTGGGTTGGGCATTCCTTACGAAATTTCTCAAATTAACCTCATGATCCCTATTCTTTGTCTGCCGTTCCCTCGTGCGTCGTGTTCATCTTCCTTGTAATTTTTTCTTTTATTTTTTATCTCTGCAAACAATAACGTGTCCCTTATTTATTTTTCAGTGGACGTCTATTGTACCAAGTTCTATACAAAAATTGCAAGAGAAAAATAAAAGAAATTTTTAATATGAAAACGATGAATTACCGTTAATTTCTTGTACAAGAGAACGTTCTGGCATTTAAAGCTTAACCTTTTCATTAAATCTTGAATTCACGAATTGTTTTTCACAGTCGAATATATATA
>QKQZ01025876.1:0-16888 GCA_003595255.1 Solenopsis fugax
TTGAATTCGTAATAAAATAAGCTTTATTTTGCTTATAAAAGGAAATAAAAATTTTGAAAAAAATAGATAATTGGTGGGGGAAAATATAAAAAAAATTTAAAAAAAAATTTTTTTTATTACTGTTATAAAGTACTCTTCAAGCCATTCAACTTTTAATTAAAACATTTTTCTCTATCTCTTATAGTTTCGACGATATATGCTTCGAAAGAAAAAAACAGAAGGGTGTTTCACCCCCTAAAAGTGANTCACCCCCTAAAAGTGAAAACGGGCACGTATAAAAAAATACGTGTCCCTTATTTTTATCTGTACAATAACATATTAAAGGCTCGTCAAGATCGGAGGGGGACACCTCGGGACCTTTCCTTGTCAGTCATTTCTAGTTCAATTAAATATTTTATTTGTAAAAATATTAAACTACATTTTTTCGGCAAATGTATAATAAGTTTTTAATATGCATCATTGCAGGATAATATCAGCATCCAAATTCGCTATATACTATGTCTGTATGTTATGTCTAGATACTTAACATCCAACAATGACATATGATTAATTATAGAATCGACCTAAAGATTAGGACTAAATTTATAAAACAATCATCACGAGTTTACAATATGAACATTCGATTGTATCTACTGATTATCTGTAGAACTTAAATCTTGAATACATTTAAATGCAGTGGTATAGATCATGTGAAAATCTATATTATACGATTATGCGTTACAAGTGTAAAATTCATAAATCGAGGAATGAAAAATATTATCTTAATTACAGTAACTTTTTAAAGGAGGTCCTATGTACTCTAGACTTGAAGAGTAAAAGTCTGGCAAATTTTCTATAACTGACAACTGAACTTCCTCGATTATATCTGTAGATTCTGTACACAACTTAGACTTGATAGTTTTGAAAAACGTACACGGTCTTGTTCCCTTGCCGAATTCATCGACGTCATACGGTGGACTGAGTATGTCTAGGAAAGCCGCAGGACCCTCCAAGCACAGGATTTCATGAAGATTCTTCTCCGTCGGTGTAAAAGTACAAGCAGACGAATTGCTCTGAAGACGGATAGATCGATGCCTAAGTGCCGCGATCTCCTCCTCTGCTTTAATTACATGATCACTCTTTGTCTTCAAACTGTAGCTGCTTAATTCTACTATACCACTGATCACCTATATCACGTGATTGATATATATTATTATATTAGTACATATTATTAGTATACAAGGTGGTCAACAAGAGAAGGGAGAAAATTTAAGATTCTAAATAATAAAATAAACCGAAAATGAAGAATAACAAAATTGCGAATAAAGCTACGTTTTTTAATTATAAATGTTTAAATATTCACATACTTTAGTCATTTTTGCGTGTATATTTTAATACTTTAATATTTGACGTTACAAAATCAAGTATAACAAAATTTTGGTAAGTTTCGTTTTTTTAAATTATAATATTGGATATACTTCCGAATGCTCTCTGTTCCCGATCAATCTGAAATTTTACACATTAATTGTTTTCAATGTGAGGAATAAAGTGATGCTATCTTCGGAAAATAAAAATTTTTTTATATGTTACAGCACTAGGGTTGCTGATTTAGATCAGTAATAATAAGCTATCTGTATACCCAAGTATTCGTCGACTACATGAAAAATAAAAATTATATGCGGGTACAGGTATTACTTGTGTACCCATATTATCCAGGGGCGTTGCGATACGGTACGCAATATAATACATTAAAACAATTTCTGAAAACCTCACTCCGATCGCAAAGAATCTAAATTCTCGCTTAGTGTTTTCAATTCCCAATACTTCGAAAAAATACATAACAATGGGGAAAGATATCTTAGAACCGATGTCTAGAAACGACGTAGTGTACAGAATAAATTGCCGAGACTGCGAGGCCACTTACGTAGGCCAAACAAAAAGACAATTAAGAACCAGGATTAAGGAACACATCTCGGATATTAACAAAAAGTGCGGATCACTTTCGGTCATTTCCAAGCACAGAATAAGCAGTCATGAATTTGACTGGAATAAAATCGAGATTTTAGACAATAAACTTTCATATAAAAAAAGATTAATATCCGAGATGACTTACATAAAAAGACAAAAATACGGGCTCAACAGACAAAGCGACAGGAGCTTTTCCCGGAGGCTTATCTCCAGATGATCAATAGTTTATCTCACTCCTAATACTTCTTTCCTCCTTTTCACTCTTTAACTTGTACCACGTCCTTCCAAATTTCTCTTATTTTCCAACTGTCTAAACACATTTATCACACAGATCATCACGAGCGAGCGTTATCATAAGTTAAAGACTATTCTAGATGGGGTGGCATTTGGACCGGCAAGAATGAGGTATTTCTTATTAATTACAGCTTTATAATTTTTTTTTGTTTCTCCCGTTTGACACATTAATTGTCTTCTTTAATTTATTTCTTATTTATTTTTTTATTTATAGTTATTTATTCATTCATTTATTTTATTTATTTTTTTTTATTGTGTTGAGTATAATTTATTGAATTTTAACTTTTGACCCTTTTTCTGGTTGGTCCGCGGTCCATTTACATTTTGACATTTATTTGACTTCCCCTGGTATTATCCTGGTATTACCCTTCTACTTTACTATCGTTTCATACAGAGATTACATTACCATTGCGAGTGGACAAAAAATTATTCAAGACGTAAGAACGATCAAAGACAGAGTACCGTACGGTACTCAATATAGGAATCGAAACAATTGCGATTTACGTATACTATGTCGATAGATTTTTTATCTTTGTAATATTATAACTAATAAAATCTCGTACTTACACTCAATGCAGCTTAAGTATTTTATTCTTGTTCTATTGAATCAATTGCTGATTTTGAATCTTAATAAGCCTTCACTTCTATTGTTACAATTATCAGAGAAATATTCTAATAAAAAACAGAAGGCTATATCCACAGTTCTGGCATAAATGATTGCTATATGTTAGCTGCAGCTTTCAGTTGTGCATAGAGATGGATTTACCTTGGATTTATAGAAATTATGAAGATTATAGAACTTGATTTCACAGTCCTTTATCCACAAGCAATTCGTGCACGAGAAATAGTATCATCGAGAAAATCAGAAATCAAAACACACGCTCGCACATGTCTGTTATAACACAGAGTGCATAAATTTCTTATATGAATAAAATATTACAATAGAATATAAAATCCTCAAATTACTTAGAGAAAATTTGATTTATGCTCATATATCCAAAACAACATATTTTTATACGGAGAGAATAATTTTGCTAAAGTTATCTAAAAATTTTATAAGATACAGATGTAAAAATGATTTTTTAAGCTTATTAAAATAATTATGTAAAATTCTCAAAATATTGTAGTTGTTGAAATATCAAAATTTCTTGAATTGTTAAATATTACTAATAAGATATAGCTCAAAATGTTTAAATATTATGCCCGCTAGCCGCCGTCGTAAGGGAATCTCAACCTTTTAGATTTTTATTTGTGGGGACACTTAAAATCCTTAATTTATGAAGTTTCAATCGCTAACAAAGATACCCTACGCATCTTTGATGCTTGTAACACCATTCGTAATTGCCCTGCGATCTTTGAAAGAGTGTGACAGTCCATAATTCGATATATCCATATATTAAATCAAATGCAAGACATTTCAAACATTTGTTGTAATTAAAAAAATTTAGATAAATTTTTTTAATAATTAAAAAAATAAAGATAAATGATATTAAATAATAATAAGTATTACTTTTATTTTCCCATATTAATAAACATTTTAAACTATATCTCAATAACAGTGAGTTTGCGGACATAAGTTCATATGAACTTTGTTTTGCTGTAGAGAGCTCGGCCCCGAAGTTTGTTACTTCATTTTAATTACACCCTGTATATATGTATTAGGTGTACAACTTAATTCTCGATCTTTTTAAAGAAAATATTTATTTATAAAAAAAAACAAATAATTTTTCAATCTTCGAAATAGTCTTTGTTACTTTCTACACACTTCTGCTCTCTTTGGGATAACTGGCTTCTTCTTCTTCTTTTTTTAGAATACTGATACCCGTCCTTAAAATCACTGAAATGACACGACGAGTGTTTTGTTCTCCTTCCACAAGGTACGGTCTCAAGAAAAAGTGAATATCAAAAGAGCAAAACTGCTTTTATATAGAGCTTATACTATAGAGAGGCCTTGCCTGCACGTCGACAAAGGAGAGTCTATTCAAGGAAGATCAAGAGAGAGGAGAATATATTCTGTTTCAACTGTGGCCTCTCCGTGTTCTTTTTTTGAGAAGGTATAAGCGACTACAGTAGATTTGAGATAATCAAAAATTATTTACATTTAATCTATCCTGTATAGTGTTATCCTAACCTAGATAGATTCCAAAGCAAGTTAATTTACTTTTTCACCAGGCGTCATATAAAGAAAGAGATACACAACGCATATTTAATCTTGTCAACATAACCAAATAAAATTTTATTTTTCTTTATTACTTTTTTATGATAGTGATGAAGTGCATAATTTGTAAAAGACAGTATAATTAAGCCTGTCACTTTTTTTATATCCCTTAAACACATCGATCCTGTAAAATACGGAAACACATTTTCGGGTCTGAAAGACTTTTTTAACTTGAGAAGCTATAACTTTGATTACAATCAATATTTTTCAACAATTTTTTTTTTAATGAAAGTTTAGAAACTCAGAAATATGACTGCACAATCGGCATTGCCGAAAAATAATTTATTGTGAAGTTATAAATGAAAAACCATTAAGCAAAAATGAGAAATTGATCAAAAATCCACTTTTCCTTCAAAAAATCATATCTTCGCAACAAAAAACTTTTGAGGACTTTCAAATACGGCGTTTTAAAGCTAAAGAGTCATACTTTCAAAAAAAAATTATGCCATTGTCATTCCTTTTAAAAAATATTATGTAACAAGGAGAATGAGGTATTTTTTGGGTATCTAAAAATCCACTTTTTTTAAAAAAAATCATATCTTTGCAACAAAAAACTTTTAAGGACTTTACAATACGGCGTTTTAAAGCTCAAGAGTCATACTTTCAAATAAAAAAAAATTATGTCATTGTCATTTCTATTAAAAAATATACTTATGTAACAAGGCGAATATGAGGTATTTTTGATTAATTCGTGTCTAAAATTGAAAATTGATGTGTTTCATGATACATTTCTGAAAAGCTCCCTTTTCTACAGCACTATATAGTATTTTAACTTTAGACAGAGTATATACGAGTAACATCCGCAAACGGACCTGTTTGAACGTGTTTTATCCAGCTTTTTTATGTAAAATACTCACAAAAAAAGTTTTACTCACACATTGTGTTAGTCCCACAGACCCTAACAAAACTTTGCTGCCGTGCCGTTCGAATTCTAGTTAACCAATAAAGTTAATCAACAATATCAATCGAAAGAGATTTCAAACTTTTCTTACCTCCTAGTCCGAACCTCCTATTTTCTTTCGTTTTTACGAGTAAGCGTTCGAAGCTTCATATGGGGTCTCTCTGACTTACTTAAGTGTTTAAGGAATATTTTAAGTAGATATATTACGTTCAACAAAATAAGTTCTGTTGAACGCAGTATATGTTCTGCAAGCCAGATCAATAATAAATTAAATATTTCTGATATTTTTATTTCGGTATGTCTCATTTGTACTTGTTTCATCAGTTGTATTATACCCCAATAACAAACTGCGCTCACACTGCACGCAGAATGGCAGTAAATTCGATGAGATGGTGACAGCAGATCAATAGCCATCTGTGTCCGCATTAAGCTCAGGATTTGTCGGCAAAGCTTGCTGACATGTTATGTCAGCAGATTGGCGGCAAAAATCGAATAGGATCTGCGCTTATCTGTGCATGCGGGTAATCTGACGGCAGACTAACAGCAGAAAACGAGTATGGGTTGCATATCCTGCTCGATTTCTGCGGCCAATCTATTGACATAGCATGGCCAGCAGGCTTTGTCTTCTTTTTGACGGCAATTTGTCGACAGTATCAGATAATACAGACACTGTGTGCAATTTATTGCTACTCTGTCATCAAAAATTGATAGCACGCCGTGCGCGAAGTCTGCTTCCGCACGCTTGGCTATCTAGGTATGTTTTTCTTTAATTATATAATACATAAAAAATTAAATATAGATGTTGCAGCAGAAAACATAATAACAAAGAAAAATAAACCAGGATTCAGAGCGCATAGATATGGCCACAGATGAGACAAAAAATCTCTCTCCCTCTCCCTCTTTCTCTGAATCCTCTTTGAACATACTATGGCCCCTTCATTAGTATAAGCTCTATGAAAACTGCGCACGAAGACGTACAGACGTATCCAAAAAGAGTTACAAATCTAGAACCGATAGATGCAACCTCCCCTTGAATCGTGTCTGAGAAGTCTGAGACACGAACTCGCCGACGCAAACGCCTGCAAGGCGGGAGAGTTTCAATAATTAAATGAATTTCAGGTATGCTAGGATGAGACGACATATCTTGGATTTGGGGTCGGATAACGCAGAAAAAATATCATTGTGATGAGAAGGAAATTCTTTATTCATGTATTCTTTTAAGTTTAAGCGGCTCATCCATTGTCAGAGGGCAATAAAATAGGATGTGGTTGACGTCTTGTTTGCTGTTGCCACATGGACAAGTTAAAATGCCGACCATACTTTTCCTAAACATGCTATAGTTTATATTATAGTGTCTGTGAATGCAATTAATTAGAACGATTTCCACCCTTTAGGGATTTCTTGTGGAACCAGGTTCTGTTAGGGGCCTTACTTCTGCCTTGATATAGCAACGAAATGTCCTTTGTATAATACAGCATTTTCCAGATATGCAAGGAAGCAGCAGTTCCTGAAGTCTTGGGCGTGAAAATAAAAATGCGTGTGCGGAACCCTGAAAGTGAGTTTGTAATCTTTAATGGTTACCAGCTTCACTGCTTTGTCCGCTTGCTCGTTGCCAAAAATGCCTTTATGAGCTAGAATCCAGACAATTGTGATGTTAATGCTTTGAGATTTTTTTCTTAAATAAATTAGAATAAGAAAAGGCTCTACAGACAAAAGTTAATGAAATAAAAAAACTTCTAAGAGCCAACACAGGATCTTTATATGTAATAATACAATTTTAATAACTAATTACAATATTTCATACGTTTTGACCCAGGGTTCGGGTCATTCTGTGAACAGTAACAAGGTAAATACATCAAAAAATGAGATTATTGAATGAAGTTCATCCTAATCATTCACAATAAATGCTTCGTCAACCAAGAAGTCATTAACTGGTAAAGTCAATGGGTAGTCAAACATGGTAAAAAAAACTATATAAAATTAAATTAGACCGTAATTAAATCATAAAATTTTTCAAAAACTGATAAAAACTTACGTATCAAAAGTAATCAAATGTAAAAGTATCTGCTGACGGGCAATAACTATGTGAGAACAACGCAAACGAAATAATGTGACATACGTTAATAATAATAGTAATCGGAGAAAGAGAAGCGTCACGATTTTCTAAATAATTCAGTGTATGGTTTAAGGAACTCCGTGTGCAGTTTGTAAACAAGACTTAAATTATAGTAAAAATAATTTAATTGTAAACAAAGCTTAAAATTAAAAACCTTGTTTTTGCTTCTGTATATGGATTATTTCGGAAATTAATCTTTTTCTGAGATTCTTTTCTTCTTCCAAAATCTGTACTTTGTCCCAATCAGTCATGTGACATTTCTCCTGTATTCCGAAATTATTGAATGTTTATCCGTGTTCCGATTTACAATATATGATTTCTATGCTCACCAATCCTAGTTTTTAGTAATTTCTTGGTTTGGCTGACGTATGAAGCCTCCACACATTTCATACAATTAATTTTATATACAACGTGATAATGAAAGGAGGATATCTTTGTGAACTTTAATAAATTTCTTTAACTTATTGATTCCTGTGTAAGCCATTCTCCGACACTGTCGGGATAAATAGCATAGTAAAAAAAAAAAGTTTATAAACTGACACGTAGCTTCTTTGACCCAATATACTGAACTATTTAGAAAATCGTGATACTTCCCTTTCTTTGATCACTTTTGTTTTGTTATTAACTTGTCACTCGTATTTTGTTTGCGTTATTCTCACATAGTCGTTGCTCGTCATAGCAGATACTTTTACATTGACTACTTTTGATATGTAAATCTCTATCAGTTTTTGGAAAATTTTATGATTTCGAATTACGGTGTAATTTAATTTTATACAGTTTTTTACCATATTTGACTACCCATTGACTTTACCGGTTAACGACTTCTTGATTGACAAAGCTTTTATTGAGAATAATTAGGACGAACTTGATCCAATAATCTCATGTTTTGATGTATCTACCTTGTTACTGTTCATTAAGAATAACCCGAACTCTGGATTAAAACGTATGAAATATTGTAATTAGTTCTAATATTGTATTATTACACATGAAGATCCTGTGTCGGCTCTTAGAGACTTCTTTATTTCATTAACATTTTCTCAAATAATTTCTGCATGATGCGAGATAATAATTATTATTTTTCATAGAAAAGTTGTCAATAGCATTCAGTACGCTGAGTCAGTGTAGGTGGTAGCGTTTTCTGAAGCAGTTCGAAAGCTTAGAAGAGAGCCCAGACCTCAGCGGAGAATATAGAAGTATCTGCAAGTAGCACACAGCTTATGTGTAATAAAGTATCACAGTTTATGTGTGATAAGGTATCTCTGCTGCCTCTCTTATTATAGATGAAGCAATTTAGTTCGTTTAGGAATCTATTTCCCAGATTGAAAATTTCTTAAAGCAGGGAGGACTTGATCTTTCTCCTGATAAATTACATCTTGTTTTCTCCAATAAGCGGAACCTCCGCTTTCTCTTTAGATATTCGTATTTATAACTCATTGGTACTAAGGGTGGACAAAGCTAAATTTTTGAAAGTATGGTTTGATAGGAAAATTAAAGGCTTAACTAGATCACCTTATCACTAATGACTGTAAAATAACAGATATCATTGCTCCTCTGTCAGGAGTTTAGTGAGATTTCCATCCTATACTTCTCCTTAATATTTTTAAATTTTCAGAGTTATTGAATACGGGTGCCAAGGGTTTCGATCTGTGGGTAACTCCCTGAGATTTCTAAAATTTCAGAGATTAATGTATCGTGTCACTCGCACAGCGCTAGGATACCGGGTTTCTACGCTCATTAACGTTCCATTTCTTTCCACGTGATGCTTTATGAAACCTGTGAACCGTTCTGAATGTTCGTCTCAAGTATCTGGCTTCTAAATATGTTATCAAATACTTCTCTAATAGAGCTAATCCGGCATTACTATCTTAATTACTTGGCAGTGGCCCCCAGAATAATGAAAAGCAAGATAAAAATCTTAAAATACTTCCCCATTTTTAGAAGCTTCATCCAGCTTAAATACTTGGACAAGACAACTTTCAGCAGCTTAATCCCATCTTCATGCTTGATTACAATGCCGTAATCAGCAAACCAGCAATTGATATTAAATTAATCTAAAGAAAGATGACCCGAAAGAAAAAATTATCCAAATCTTCCATGTATGGAACACACTAAGTTCTGCCACAACTCTTCCTTGGAGATCTTCACGGACAGCTCTAAGATACCCGAAGATGATAAAATAGGAATTACCGTTTACCTCTATCATCTTAATGCATTTATCACACATAAGCTGTGATCACCCTTAGTACCAATGAGTTATAAATACGAATATCTAAAGAGAAAGCGGGGGTTCCGCTTATTGGAGGAAACAAGATGTTGTAATTTATCAGGAAAAAGATCAAGTCCTCCCTGTTTTAAGAAATTTTCAATCCGGGAAATAGATTCCTAAACGAACTAAATTGCTTCATCTATAATAAGAGAAGTAGCAGAGATGACAATGTCATCAGCGTAATGCAAAATATTTTTTCATATAAGAATGTCTTACCAACTTTTCTTAAATAAATATTAAAATAATTTGAGGCTCCAAGAAGAGCCTTGAAGGGTACCTCTATGCACGAAGTATGGCCCGTAAATCGATCATCAACAATAAAATTCACTTTCCTTTCCAAGATTAAAGGAAGATGTTAAAAAAAGGTCATTTTTGGCCTAGAACCGACACTTAAGTAATTTATTAGAAACTGTTTATGGGATCCTCTAATAGCAGAAAAATATAATTCTTTGTTCCCCAGGCCCAGGGAAAGTTACCAGAAATCGGAATTTATAATTGATGTTGAAGTAGACATATGAGTGTTTTTTAAGCATTATACTATTAAAATAAAATTAATTGCGCATTTATGTGCTCAAAAAGGTTAGTAGTAAATGTAGAGAGCATGAGATTTTGGTTTGCATAATATACAGGGTGTCCGAAAATTCCCGGATCCCTTAAATAATACTAGCCTGCGAAAATAGACAATTTTATTGCGAATGTAATAAGATGACTTGATTTTTAATGATTTTTGCGTGCTGAACACGAATCTGTTGTCGGAATTTCACTATCATGTTACAATTTTGAGAAAAATTATATCAAAGAGGTAAAAAACGACGATTTTGAAGAGTTTCATGGTGTTGCAGCATCCGCAGCAAAATGTTTTTCTAAATTTTGTTTATGCGACATGAAGATATAAACTTTAGCTTTAAAATCCATTTTGTTTTATTTCGCTGAGATCTTTCGTTTCCTAGATATAGTTACCTTTGAATCTAAGTTCTATACTCAGTCTTATCCTTGAAAAAGTTCGAATTTAGAACACAGTTCATATAGCTTTTATGTGTACATATAAGTACATATAATTAATATAGACATGTTACATGCATGTTACACAATTAAAGATACTTTACGTGGGTGCTCTTCAGCAAATGACACAAATAGACACTGGAGTAATTTTATCTTTGTTCTTCACTGACTTTCAAGCAATAGCATCTCTAACTTTGACACCATCATGTTCTAATATAAATAAAATAATTGAGTAATGTTAGAAATGTAAAAGTCTAGTATTTAAATTATCAATGCTTTAAAATATTACAAGAAGAAACAGAAAAGTAAGTGAAAAGTAACTTCTCGTTACTTTTTGAATAACTGTAACTATAACGAGTTATTTTTTAAAGTCAGTAACTTGTAACGGTAACTAGTTATTTTTGGAAGAAAAAAACTGTAACTGTAACTAGTTATTTTTACAAAGTAACTTTCCCAACCCTGCCTATTGTTGAACCTTGTAACTCACATATAAAGCATTTTACGCTATGATAAAGAATGGGGTTTATTTGAACCCGATCGTTTAAAGGTGCAAAAATAGATACATTAGATAAGAACATTCTAGGATTAATCAGCAGATTAGCCATTTTAAGCTCTACAGAATTTGCCTCTTCCTATTGCTTTGCACTCAATTATACTGTTGTATGCTATATTTGAGATTATGCGGGACATATGTAACTGGTGAGCCGTTCCATCCTTGGAAGATACATATATGACAAATGGAGAGAAACTCTTTAGAGTATTTAAGGGAAATGTTACTATTATTACTGGGATCTGAACCTTTGTTATTGTTATTATTTGACAAGAGATTAAAGCCGTTTGCTTGTCTATGCGCTGTTGATGTTTGAAATGCATGCATTGTTTCTTACCGTGAGCTTGCTGTGAGTCAAGCATCTTGCCTCTGAGAATGTCGTCATTATCGTTATTTTCATCCAGTTGAGCAGCCCTTTTCCAGTTTGTAATCATGTCTGTGTCAACGTCCATCGGTATGGACTCGTTGTCCTAGTCCTCGTTTAGTCTAACAACTACTCAGTCGCAAATTTCACTTAACCACGTAGAAGCGTTAACGACGGATGAGATGGCACCTTTGTTCGTTATATGCCCTTTATGGCTAATGCTATTGTTATCCAGAATCACCGAGTCATTAAGAGCAGTTTTAAATCAAAGAGTCTTTTGAAACAGAAATGTTCCTTTTCGGAAAGAAATCTTCTGAAAAGGGGACATGTGGAGGGCTAAAATCAGGGGGAATAGTAGGAAGAGGATTCGCTCCTCTCCCCCGTGTAACGTCAACATATAGAACTTAGAATTTTACATTTCTAGTAATTGAATTATAAGATTCGCGCGCGTATCAAACAAATGCACACAATCGTTGCACAAACACTATCCTTAATACGCGTCTAGAGAGAAAGAAGCAGAGCTCTCAGACTGTACGTCTTAACACAGCAACGGTCGTAACGCGAATCTCCTGGGATAACTGGCGAAATCCACTTCGCAAGAAGAATAATGGTTTTGAATTGATAAACTCGTCAATGCTTTTGCCAACCTCTTCAGGAGACTTGAAATGAGAATCAATCAGATAATGTTGCAGGAATCGGAAAAGATGGTAATCCGAAGGAAATCTGTAGAATACGTCGTGTAAGAAAGAATTTGCTAGCCCATCGGAGATGACACTTAAGGTTGCGGCCGTGCATTGTCATAAAACGGAACCCAATAACCCGCCTTTTGAATCCTATTCAAACTTATATACATTTCGAAATCGCTTGTTAATCTCGGTTGTCCAAACTCGTCTTCGGTTGTCCAAAACGTTCTTCAGCCTGGAAATTGAAATTGCCATCCCGAAACTTTTGAAACCTCTTTTTCTATGTGCTATAAAATAGAGCATTTTTATCTAAGACCGAGTAAATCATTTCTTTAGCCTTGCTGGCATTTTTATTTAGCTGAAATGCAAAAAAGAGGCAGTGCATCACATGCTCCTTTTCGAATAACGTTGCTTTTATTATTGTTTTTTTGAGATTAGATTATATTAGCAGCACCGTCAATTATATCTCGTTTTAAAGCTAAAAGATGATACTTTAAAACGACTTTACGACGAGAAAAAAATTTAAATTTAAATAAGTGCTGTAGTTGATTAAATGTAGGGGCCGAGAATTAAATACACCTAATACATTGATTGATGTAAATATCAATCAGCAAAATGTTAACAGAATGTTGACAGACTGGCAACAGATTTAATCAGAAAATGTTAGCACATTAACCTTATCTGAGATCCCATTCTGTTTACATTTTGCTGACATTTCCGTGCCAACAGATTGACAGCAGAAATCGAGCAAACCTTGCTGCCAGTTTGTCAAAAGCTTTCATTTATTCAATACAGAAAATTTGCAATGGTTCATGAAATAAATTATTACTTAATTGTTGAATGTCACTATTATAAATATTATGTGTACATACATAAATTTTTTGCAAATTTGTAGTGGGTATTAGTAGTGGACAATTATATTTTTAACAAAAATATTTAATTATTTATTGGTGCACCACAGATATCCGCGCATTGATTACATAAGCCCAGTTTTCTTCGTTATATTATTAATGCGAATTATTAACTACAAACACAGAGTAAGAAAGGACTGCAAATTATTTACTTCAAATTACACAGTACTTTTTACCCACGGAGTATATTCCGTGTTTTTGTATTTATTGATACAATACCCCTGTAACCATTTCTGTAACTGCAAAGGTTGGCAACAGATTTTGATCCATATATGGTCCGCATACATTGGTATTTCCGGTACTGTTAGCAGATTTCTACCAAATATGCTACAATCTTGTTGGTAGAGTATATGACAAATTGGCGGTGAAAAGTAAGCAAATCTGTTGAAAGTTTTGACGACAAATTTATAACAGATATTAAATAAGTTTGCTATTGCAAAAATTTTAGCAATTGTCACGCAAGAATGCAATATTATGTCTTTGTTAAAATGCACGACATATTGACAGAAGTTGATAACAAACAGATCCGTTGTATGTATTAATTGACACATTGATGGCAGATAGTAAGCAAGCTTGCTATTACGAAAATGTCAACATTCGTCAAACAAGAATGCAACATTAGTTGAGTTCCGTAAAGCGCATAATGCGCATGACATTATCCTTGTTGATCATTAAACAAGGAGAAAATGTTACATTACGCACATCATGCGCTATATGGAATTCAGCCATTATCACTTTATCAAAATCAATCATGCAACTAATCTGTTTATTATATAACAATTGTAACAACTATAACAATTAAGAAAGCGTCATATATTTCTTTAGTAATTTTTCCCGTTGAATCGATTGGCGCAATAAGTTTTCCTTTACAGTCAATTTTTAACAATTTGTTTATAACAATTAATTGCAAAATTGACTTTTGCAATGTGCTCTTTACGTCAATAATGTTTTTTCATGCTCCGGTACTATTTCCAATTTTTTTACTATCTTTACTGGTCTGGCCATGAGCAGAAACAGGTTTTAATTATTTAATTATTAATCCCATGGACTTAATTTACACACTGATACAGAACTCTTAGATGCAGCCTATGACGTAATTCTCAACAGAATATGAAAAAATAAAAATAAAAAGATGCTTTCACTTCTTTACATTTCCATCCTCTCNATCTCTTTCCATTCTTGATTTTGTCTTACTTCTTCTCCTCTTCCTATCTCTCTTCTTACGTTCCCCTTGTTTCCCCCTTTCCCTCTCTGCTTTCCTTCAGTCATTCCCTCTATTTTTCTCCTTCCCATCTGATCTCTCCTTCCATACGTTCCCTTCTAAGTATTATGTTTATATACCAGGAACGACACGCGGTTGCTCACACTTGCAACGTTTAAGATCTGTTAACGAACATCATCGAGTTAATGAACTCGTACTGTGTGTTTTTCATGTGATTTTGTAAGTTTATCTTGACACTTTTCATATGAATTGTTATCTAGTATTGTTTGATTTTTATTTCATGACTAATTTTTTATGTAATATTAGTGCGGAAAATGACAGACGTTTAGTAGACCTTGTCAATACACCGATGAGACCGTTGGCTTTATGATCGACACGCCGCCACAATGTGAATTATTTCCACACGTCTCAATTCTGGACAACAATTGTTACATACCACACACGCCTGTTTATAATGTTTCTGATGAATCTTTTATCTGTTTGAACTAAGAATGCACTGAAGAGGACTCGAACCGTGAATCGAAACGTCTGCGGATTAATGTTTAACGGACTTTGCGTATTAATGTTAAACTTACTTTAATCAGCGTCAATTGCACGCCTTTTTCCATCTAATGAATTATCAATAAACATTATGTTGCACATTTACATCCTGTGTCGACTCCTATAGGTCAATCTTTTTCTTAAACTATTATCATTTAATTATTTATATAGTTTATATTAAAAATATCTAAGGCTAAATAATCAAAGGGTTAGTAAGAGTGTTCGCGCAATACTCAAGACGCAAGTTTCTTCCTGTTCAAATTAGCTTTACTTCAAATATAACTTTTTATTAACGATATCACAAGTGTACGATTAGCTCAGTGTTAGCGTATTAGGTTATTGTTCCGAAATCTTAGGTTCGAATCCGATGCGTCTTCAAAAATTTGTAAAATAATGCGTAATTGTAATTAGTGAAACATAATCTTATATGTGAAACAGTAAATACAGATTAAGCTCTAAGAATAATAAAATCTGTTAAAAAATTAAAAAAAATTTTTTATTGTTCTTGGAAATAGATTCGATCTGTATTTGGTGTCATTCTGTTAGCACGTTTGGCAACAGATTTGGTTTGTGTTTGGCATCATTTTATCGGCGCATTTGATAACAGATTCGGTCTATGTTTGATGTCATTTTGTCATCATATTGTTATTATCAAATCTGTTTTGGTATTGGTTTCAATTTGACTTCAGATATATTCTTCAGATTTGGTTTACATTGGACATCCTATTGCGGACACAGTAGGATACGGTTTTGGTAAAAAATTCCACTGGAATTTGGTGCCAATTTGATATCCTTTTGCGTACAAAATGTTTGCTGGGTACTTTATATCAACTTTTCCCTTAAAGGCACTCAAATCGGATCTTCTCATTTTAACCCAGCCGCTTTTCCAAACCACTTTTCCTACCCGAGTTTGATCTCTTCCCTTCTTCCTCCGTGGGCTCATTCAAAACAAACACATATTTTTTTACACGGAAAAAATGATTTTGCTAAAGTTATCTAAAAAATTTATGAGATACAAGTGTAAAAATAATTTTTTTAGAATTACTAAAATAATTATGTAGGATATTCAAAATAATTGCTAAAATATCAGAACTTATTGCAATATAATCATGCTTAACTCATACATAATTACTTTTTGTAATATTGTATATAAGGCAAGTTTTTTAATCGATTGATAAATTGCATTATGCGCAAATGCAGCTTTTACAAAGTAAAGTTACATTTGCGCCTTGTATATATAATAAAAAACGGTATATTTCACGATGCGTATAAAAAACTAGATAATACGAATACATGATGTATTAACAAATATATGTAATACCGATATATGGGTAATACTATATTTCAAGTAGTAGACAAGTACCCAGGTATCATTAGCTCTAGACAGCACTTATCAACGAAAATCGATTCTATTTGATATACACAACATATATAATATATAATAAACATATAATATATATGATAGTACTATTTAATGTGAGGAATCCGAAGCAGCGAGCGATGAATATACCTTGCTTTGCGTGGAAAATCACAAACTTATGTGGAACAGTACAATTATGGACTTTGTTTCAATCCATAAACAGAGATGTGGATTTCGCTTTGCGTGGAAAGTTGCAATGTAAAACAATATAAATCTCGTTTCGACCTGTAAGCAAGGGGAGGGGATGGACCTCATAAAAAATCCATGTAAAGCCATATAATTATAGACTTAGTTTTGCATTTGAAGCACCAAGCAATGGAAAGTAGATTTTGCTTTGCATGGAAAGTGCGTTTGTAACTTTCCGCAAAAAAAGGTCTACCTCTATCGCTCGATGTTTCGGATTTCTCACATTAAATAGAATTATCATATATATATAATATATTATAAATATTAT
>QKQZ01025883.1:0-10551 GCA_003595255.1 Solenopsis fugax
TCATAAGAATATACGTAAAACTCACGATTTTTAGCTTTGAATTTCTTACAAACTATGTAGACAAATTCAGCAAAATTTTAATTATAAATGTGTTATGTTGCAAAGAATGTAATATTGAATTTTTATGCAATTCGTAGCATTTTCATAAAGATAAACAAACTCCTTAATACGTATACGTAATGAGTTTTTCCTAATTCGTACCTTGATAATAGCGGTAATTGCAAATGTAGTCATGGCTACTATTTTCACCAATTTTGCCAATTTATGTCTAAAGGCATAGTCCGTATGCAAGACGAATGTCAGGTACATGTTCATTAGCAAAAGCACACAAACTGGCCAACAGTGCGCGAACTTGCCGGATTTTGTGGATATGTACCAAGTACCAACAACTACCGATAGTGAATACAGTCTTAAAGACGCGTTGGTACTTACGATACGTTTGTAATCGTTTATCATGGTGATATTCGCACAATTAAGAACTGAAAAGAGTCATGGACGAAAAATCTTTTGAACTGGAAAAAGTCAATATTTTAAAATGCCAAAGAAATGAAAATTTTTGTAAGACAATGCTGGCTGATGTGTGAAAACACAACTATAATAGTTAAAGACAAGACCTTAAGCTGGATTTTTCTGTAATTCATATATTTGATTTAATATTTGCAGAGAAGGAATTAGAATTTGCTTAAGAATAGCAAATATCTTTGATTTTCTATTTTCTTAATATCTTACTTTCTTTACAAAACTTGAATTTTCTTGCATTTTTAATGATGATAATGATAATTATCTATAATCCTAACTAACTTAAATTGTAGGTCGTTTCGCCCAAAATCTGTAGAATAACACGTTATATTTTGGCCACAAGATTGGGTATTAATTTTTCAAAGTCTCGACAGACGACACGTATAACTCAAATGATAGTTGAAAGTAATGTCAATGTAAGTTGTACGTTCAAACATTTTTAATGATATTAAAAATGTAATTGGTGATTGGATCAATAATATTTACAGCTGTATTTATAAAAACTGGAACGAATGAAATTTTTTAATTTTATAATTACGAGCCATATATCAACATTATGATTTTATTATAATCTTTATCTGTACAAAAATTTAGAATGTGTTTCAAACATCTTTAAAAGAAACGATACATTTTTAAAGATTGTCACACTTCATAAAGACTTGAGAAACATCTATGTCATATTAAAATTACTTGTCGCACAGTAAGCAAGTTTTAAGAAAAACTTTCTTGTTCGAAAACTTTGAACTAAGAAATATCGCTGGAAATATCAGGTAACGTATCTGATGTGTTCGATACGATAGATTTACTGGTAATGGCACCAAGCCAAGGGAGAGGAAGAGACTTTACCTTCTATCTTGGAAATTCAAATTGTTGAGGGATTGAAACTTACATTGAAGTTACTTTGAACTCTCTTTTTATTGACTATTATTTGAGTTATACGTGTCGTCTGTCGAGGCTTTGAAAAATTAATGATCAATCTTGTAGCCAATTTAACGTGTCGTTCTATAAAGTTCGGACGAAGCGGGCCACAATAATTTAAGTTAGGACTATAGATAAGCTGTAGATATATAAGAAAAATTGCACTTCAAAGAGAATAGTAAGACGTATCAGGAGCAATCACGAGACCGCGTGTGTTGTACTACAAATTTCGTCTGGATTACCGTCATTTTTCTCTTTTAATTTATTAAAGGCAGACAGATTTACGATTCTCTTTCCTTATATGATATAAAGAAGACTCTCTGTTATCGATCTTGTCAGTATACCGTTGTCAGCTGCGTTGGCGTATACGCGAGCGGAAGAGCGCATTGATACTTGGAGTTTTGTAACGTAAAGATATAAGCAGACGTCTTGATGAAAGAGGGTTTCGTTCAAACCCTTGTGCTCGTTACTTTTCAAGCTTATACGTCTATAATATAAATATACTTTTCTTTTAAATTTTTCTAAATCAATGTTCGAGGACATTATTATTAAACACACGCATACGTGCGGATTTGATTGTTGGTTGCATGATTCACAACTTTCTGTAAGTTAAAACTCGTAATTATTATCTCGCATACCGATTGTCATTTGAGAAAACTAAAGATGAAATACAAAAATCATAAAATGATATTGAAATGTATATAAATAATATAATAGAAGGTATTAATAATACACTGTTTTCACTTTCATTATTATATTCACTTAATAATATAATGATTTTCGTGTTTGTTGCATTTATAAAATGTAGCGTGCATTTCTATTGATCTTTATCGTCAGCAGTAGAAAAAAATAAGCATTGTAGCATTTATGATCTGCCAATGAAAACAAAGGATTAGAATTAGATCAATACGAGCAATACATGACAGTTGTAAATGCAATATTATTATTCCATTGATATACAATAATTCATTAATTATTGTTCACATAGATGACACGTAAAAGATAGTTTACATTATATACACATAATGTGGATTCCCATTATTCTCAAGTAACATTGTTTTGAAAAACATTTTTAAAAACGTTAATAATGGATTAATTAAGTCCTCTTTATTTTATTAAAAATTTATTTTAATAAAAGGAAATTTCTTTAACGTCGGAAAACGTTTATTTCAACATTAAAAAAAAAATGTATCCTTTAATATCAAACAAATATTTTTAAATTGTTTAAAATGTTTTAAAAATATTTATTTGATAAACATTAAAATAAACGTTTTTTTAATGAAATAAAAAGGAAATTAATCCATTATATTTTATATTAAAAAAAATATTTTTAAAAATATTGTTTGCTACTTGGGTTATTTATATTTTATACATAAACATTATCCAACTTTGCTTCTGATTATACCATAGAATAGAACCACAAAATTGTGGATCTTACCTACGGGTTTTTTAGACAACGTAGTTCAATGTCTATATTTTATAGACATAGAGGCGCTCCAAAGTTTAAATGGTCATGACTTGGCCTAGACAGTTGGCTTTGTAGTTCAGTGTTCATATTTGAGGAAAATGTAAATCTAAATTTAATCGTAAATTTAATCTCACGTCACTCGAAATTTAAGAAGATTTGATCAGAAACACACATTGTTTCTGTCTCATCATCTGTCTTTTGAAATTTGTGAAAGCGACCATTTATTCCATCTTTTATTTGATCGTCTAAATGCGCGCGCATGCGCAAGAAGTATCGGGGTGGCTCAGTGGCTATTGGAGGGAAACGCCGCACTTTTTGTTCACGAGTGTACGTGTGTAAACGGGTCGGGAGTCTCAGGACGTTTGGTGCAGTTTGGTGGGCCTGCGTTTGAAGTTTGAATCGCTGGGATTTGTGTCTCTCGCCTGGCTGATTCGTGACGCTTGTCATTGCTTGTCGTTTCGGCATGCCGCGACGTAACGGGGATCGTCGTTAACGTCCTTACCGCAGCGCGGTTGACAAGTGTCGCGCAGTGTCGCGCAGTATCGCGCGCGCGAGGACAGGTGAGACTGGGTGAGACTGGCGAGGACGCGTGGCGCGTGGCTCCTGTGCGAAGAGTGGATTGGACGAGAGTTTGTTGGAGGGTTGGGAAGATGCGTCGCGTCGAACGCGTCGGTCCTTAAAGTCGTTTGACGCTCACGGCTCACAATTTGTTCTGATCATCTGCGTCTTTGACGGCTTGTGTCCCGACGTGACTCTGTGTCTCTTCGTCTCTTCGTCTCCTACGGGATCCCGCGGTGGAGCCTCTCGCGTCGTATCCTTTTGCGAGTGCAAAGTCTCGAGATCGAAGACATGTCCGACAAATTGGTCGAGTCCGTGGAGGACGACAGCTCTGTCACGATGCTAGACGTTCTCCAGGTGGAAAGTCAGCTCGAAGAGGACGCGTATGCCGTTCTGGGTGCATCCGACGACCAAAATTGTACTTACAGCAAGGTACCATCATTTTCGATCTTTTTGCCCAAACAATATCGCCATTTACAGTTCTGACCTCCATTGTTGATACTACTAACTCGTTCGCTTCTTTTGGGTGACCGTTATTCACAGGGATACATAAGGCAAGCCCTGTACGCGTGCAAAACGTGCTGCTCGGATAAAATCCGAGCTGCCGTTTGTTTGGCGTGCAGTTTTCATTGTCACGAGGGTCACGAACTTGTGGAATTGTATACAAAGCGACACTTCAGGTGCGACTGTGGAAATACAAAGTTTAATGGCAAACAATGTAATCTGGAGAAGGTACTAGATCTTTCGCAAGATACTTTTTGTATGTTTTACATAAAATTATATTGTGTTGATTGACTGACACTCATTGGACTTTTTATAGCTGAAATCTGCTACCAATACTGAGAATAAATACAATCAGAATTTTGATGGTGTTTATTGTACCTGCGCGAGACCATATCCTGATCCAGAAGGTGATGAGGATGACATGTTGCAGTGTATAATATGCGAGGATTGGTATCACTTGAAAGTAAATATACAGTGTGATCCTTTGTTATGATGATAAAATTTAATTATCTAATACAATTTCTCTTAGCATCTAGAATGTGACAACAGCGCACCGGTAGATAACGCGTACGATGAGATGATCTGTGCAGGCTGTATGAGGGAATACAACTTTCTATGGAAATATGCGACAAAATATGCAGGTTATTTGAACTTTTATGATTTATGAAGTTGCCTTAATTATAAATGCTTATTGTAAACATATCGATATGTTGTATCTTGTTGGAAGCAGTTCTAAAGAAAGCGGATGCAAAATCAGATGTATCTGAGAAAAATGAAGAGATAGACGTCAGTGAATTGCCGAAGGGATGTCAAATGCCAAAACTTAACTGTGCAGACACTAAGGGAAGCTGTTTTTGGATAGAAGGTTGGAGAACTGCGTTGTGTACCTGCGAAGAATGCAAATCTGTGAGATATTGTCATTTTTACAAATATTGAAAACTAAAGAACTTGTATATCTTTATACAACAGCCTTTTATTCTATTTTTTATCGTTATTACAGTTATATAATGCAAAAGACGTTGCATTTCTACTTGATCCAAAAGACAGTGTACAAGCATATGAGGAAGCAGGAAAAATGAATAAACAGGAATCTCAATATGAAAAAGGCATGAAGGCTCTTGCTAGCATGGGACACGTACAAAAGTTGACAGCGATTGAAGGTAAAAGTATAAAATTGAAATTGTTTTACGATGTTTTATAGAAAGCACTAAATCTTCCAGAAAATAGCTACCACTTTTCATTAACTGTTAAACTGTTTATAATTGTGTGTTTGCAGAATACAACAATATGAAAGAACGACTCATGCAATACCTACAGAAGTTTGCTGAAAACAAGAAGGTCGTACGCGAAGAAGATATTAAGGAGTTCTTTTCAGAAATGGAATCCAGAAAACGTCCTAAAGTGACAGTGCCAACATATTGTCGTTGAAAACTTGTACTTCACTCCATAGTTAACAATAATCCAAATAAAAATAAGCATTTTATTATGTTTTTATGGCAGGTTCGTATATCTCGATTTTTTAAGGTTTTTATATTTAATGTTTGATCGGTACACGTTAATGCATTGGAGAGTCAATAAAAAATTTCCATGTATAATTACAAAAGGTGGAAAGGTATGTAAAAAAATTGTAATTTGCTGATATAAAATTATAAATGCATGTCAAGGAAGAATATTAATTTTAAAAAAAAAGAAAAAAAGATTCGCTATTTCTTTGTATGTAAGATATTTAATCTCTAATTCGATCTATTTATGAATAAATTTTTATTGAAAAGTATAACGAGCCAATCTCGTGTTGTTTACTCTGTATTACTACATTTACACGTCCCAATTTACGCCAAAATTATAACATCGGTGTTATGCTTTGGCCAATTATAACTATTCCTCTAAAGACTGGAAAGATTGTAATTGATCGGTTTCATTATAACATCGATGTTATAACTTTGGCGTAAATCGAACCGTGTAAACGCAATCTATGTCCCAATCGTTCATTTTCTTTTTGCTTTCGTGTTATCGACTGTTCATTGGTTGAGCGAAAGATCTCAATATCTCAATTTTTTTATTTTATAGATTAATTTCATACATAGATTTTTACGTTGATTAATTTTATGAATATATACTAACTTTTGTTTTTCGTTGTTGCTGAGAATAAGGGAGGGAATTTGATCTATAATAATTAATAATTGCGGCAACGTATAGGTATCGTAGTAATATTTATTATATATAACTGCTATTGATAATTTTCGCTTACAAAATATACGGATGAACGCAACTTTTAAGCAAGTCAGAATGTTCCCGATAAAATATCTGTAGTATATATGTATATTGCATATATAATAACTGTTATACGCAGAATGTTTTCGACATGTTCACAATGGCGGAACATATTGTTGAGGTTCAATTAACGCAGCCGCGTTTTTAACCGACGTTTCTCGCGTTTGCCTTGACGTTCGCGTTTCTCGCGTTATCTCGCTTTTATGATAAATCTGTGGCAGTGATAGAAGGGGTTCGGTATGCCCCTCACGTCGGAAACCCCATTTATCTCGAATACATTATGACATATACACTGCATCATC
Source organism: Solenopsis fugax (assembly GCA_003595255.1). Taxonomy (NCBI): domain Eukaryota; kingdom Metazoa; phylum Arthropoda; class Insecta; order Hymenoptera; family Formicidae; genus Solenopsis; species Solenopsis fugax. The sequence continues at coordinate 6,541 of QKQZ01025883.1, forward strand.
GATATATGTTATATATGTGTGTGTGTATGTAATCGTTACCGTATAAAATATAAAGAGCAATTTCGCAATAAAACTATGCGTTATTGCCGTAGTAATGCGGATTAAAATAACGAAAGACGCGCATCCTCTTTTCATCTCGCTCCAAGATGGTCAGCCTCAACAATGATGGCCGCGTCATCACGAACGCTTCGCGATATAACATTCCCTTATCCTAACGCGCTACTGTATTAAAGTCTAAGTCTTATTCGGTAGAACTTTCTCAATATTATACGTACTATTACCGTATATCGTAAAACTAAGCGATGCATTTATATGCAGCACAAATACGGAGATATCTTCATGCGACGCGAGACAGCGACACGGTTGCAGCGTTGGAATTAGTCTTCGTAAGCATGAGAATCTCGGATTGGAACATAATAAAATTGGCATGTGGCTGAATCCTCTTTCGAGCGCAAATGTAAGTAATTCCATTAAATTTCATCGATTAATTATCAATCATATAATCGAGCAAACAATCATGTGTCTCGAAAATAATGGCTTGTATTAGCTGGAACATCTCAAAGAGATGTTCCGGCAATTATATTTTCACGTTAAAATAACGAATAATATTCAACGCGGTACGACGGACATTTATAAGCTATCCGTTGAATCTAGATAAACGCTGCAATCGCGGCTAATGAATGTTTCCACGAAAGCTCCTCCTCATACGATATGCATCTCACGGATTACGTCAGCGTTGCGACGCACGCTCTGCTTCACCTTAATTAAATGTCAGCAAATTTTCTCTTAAGATCGGTTTTATCACCAATCCATTTTTTTCTATTTTGTTCGCGTTACAAACATTTGTATATACAAGGCTAGGCGCGTATTTATTCAGTCCTAGGGATGATGATTTCAACATGTACGAAGAACACTTCCGCCGACCGATTCGTGGTCGGATCACAATCGGGCTATCTGTGTCTGTTTTGGGTGTGTGTTTGTATGTTTGTGTGTGTGTGTTTGTGTGTGTGTTTTGTGTGTATGTATGTATGATTGCGATGGGTAATAGTATTAGTATTAATGTACATAGAACACCATTATAAAAATGCTTACGACTAATTCTGTGCGTTGAATCTCTTAAAATTACGTCCGATCTCTTCATACAACAAGGAATCGCGGTGTAATAATTCTAGAGGCGGACTGCGGAAACGCGCGGTGGAATATATATAACTTCTCCTGAGCTTCTCTCTCGATTCTAATATTTTATTGTTGTTAACCCCACCGCATGTCGGCGCGATGATATCCGCGCGTTTATATTTCCCTGTTGTACTTTGCCTGAAAAAGTTACGTTTATAATCCTATCGCGCAACAAATGATATCCTGAAGATAGCACGAGAACCGCGTGCCAAACTCGCTCGCGTTTCTTCGCGCAAAACTGAGCGAGGTTTTTTTTCCTCCAGGTGCGCAACATGATCGAGAATATACGAATTTAAAGATGATGTTAAATTATTAAATCACGCTTTCTCTCGCTCGCGACTAGAATTTCTCCGCATATAGAATTTATCACTAATATTTAATGACGATCTCTCTAGTCTTTGAAATTAAGGCAAACATTCAGTAGGAATCTTACGACAAATGCAAATCTTTTTTTTAGATCGATAAACATGGACAGTTCTTATTTCTTAATTGTTATCTCCCTCTCCTTTGCGCATACCCGCTAGAACGACAATAAAAATATATCTCTCATAACCGACTCGGTAGATATGTTTCCTCCTCAAAGCTGCATTTTGCTCGCTTGAAAGTATCCTTACGTAAGAAGCTCGAGACTTAAACAATATCGTTACTAGGAAAATTTAATCAGTATTTTTATCACAAATTCTGTAGACGTGTCGTTAGTATAATATGCAGGTATTTTGAATGCTAGTCTCTTTGCCAATTCTCTATTAAACAATGAATCTGACGAGATTACGTATGCAGGTCAAACGCGCAAATATGTATGTCTCGTGATAATAGTCTTATGAAATATTTTGCGGACAGTTTACAGGAATAAACTTAAACGATACCCTTTTTAGCGTACAAAGTGAATAAATGCGATCGGAATCACTTATCATTAATCTCCTACGGTGTTTTGATTTATATTTCTACGTTAGGCGTCATTTCTCTCCGCGTTAGGTGTCTTTTCTTATTCGCGGCCACGAAATAACACAATTCCCATTCTTAAAAAAATCGAAACTCCCGAGCCGGAGACTTGGTTGCATGTGTCAGATCAAAGAAGGATCGATAAATCGCCACGACGAGGATAAATATCAGTTTTTTCTTTTTTTTTCGCTTTCTTAACGAGATCAGACCATCCTCGATGTCTGATATCTATCCTAAGCGTCCGCATCTGACCATCTGACGGTCGTGGCAAAAGGTGGAGATCAGCCTTCCCGGGCATTCCCGTGACCTCGCGTCGCCCTCGTTTCGAGAATTTATTAAATCAAGGTCCCGTATTCTGGACGAGCAATTAGAAACTCTGAAGTTTCGAAGGTGAGAGCTAATTGCGCCTGGCGCACAAATTTTTGCCGAGGACTTTGAAACTCAATGGGTCAGGCGCACACATACACACAAACACATACACACACACACACACACACACACACACAGACATACACATACGTACACAAACACGCATATACCCACTCTGCTGATTCCCACTTTTTGCACGCCATTCTGTATAAGCGTATTATACTTGTACATACTCGTATATCGATCTCGGTATATTTCATGTACTCGTGAGGTTCATCGTTACTCATCCGATCCCGACACTTATGTCTTTTTACCTTTCCCTCTACAATGATCTTGACATTATACACGGCCTGTCGACGTAGGGCTATACATTGCGCAAATCCTTATAAGACATTTGCGACAATCTTAAATATTTAACGCGAACAAGTATTCGCAAGACTCGCAAGAACATTCTCTTTACGTCCATGATTTCGTCTGTCCTCTGTATCGCCCTACTGATAACAAATCGCGAAAGTTTCCAAATCCTATCGTAAGTTATGTAACCTTATATGTATATATATATATATTATGTATTATATGTATCTTTGTCTACATCGAGATGAAGATTCGCGACGAAATTACTCGGTATCGTACTTCATTCACTCGTGAATTGAACACAATTTAGTCTTTGAGAAAATAACACCCGTTGTGTTACAGCTTCAGTAAAAAAAAATCGTTTGTCAAAGACATTAAAAGCATAGATCTTTCTACAACGCGAAAATATCTTTGATAAAATCTCAACAATAATCAAACTGCAAAGCGTCTGCAATGCAACGCATATTGCTGAAATATCCACGATAATCATGAGTCGAAAGCGCGTGAAGAAGCTTTTTCTCTCTCGACTTTTTCTACGCGTTCGCATCGAATTGCGAAAATACAAATGTGTAAAATACAAACGATTGTGGCCGTACGTAAAATACGAAGCATACGTTTCTCAAAGACGCCTATGAAATTTCGAAATCGAAAAGACATGCATCGGTAAAAACCGCTTCGTACACGTGATTCATACGCGCTCGATGGCGGGATGAATCAAGATCAAGAAAGCTTTTGATCGTCATCGGAATATTTTGGAGAACGATGAAGTCTACGTATCGTGCATCGGCTATTTCCTCTGGCTTGCGTCAATGAGTAAGCCCAAGTCCGCGAAAGGTCCCGCGTCCCGCTCGCGGGTCTCTCGGCTGCGGATCACGCGTCAGAAAAAGTGCGTGAGAGGAGGCCCGGGACGGCCACGGGCCCATGGGCCCACGGGCCTAATGCTAATGACGGCGGCGAGTGCACATCGTATTCAGCGATTAAACCAAACTATGTTCGCGCGTATCGTAGCGATGCGTGTACAGAACGGAGGAACTTGGTCCTGGCGACGCGACGGACGACGGCGGCGTGGTGATGCTCGAACACGGCGGGGACGATGACGACGTGGAGGGTGGTAGTGGTGGTGGTGGTGGTGGTGGTGGTGGTGATGGTGGCGGCGGCGGCAGCGGTGGC
>QKQZ01025884.1:0-11577 GCA_003595255.1 Solenopsis fugax
TTTAATGTATTTTTGTTAGAATTGAGTAAAAACGAGTAATTTGGCGGTCAAGCATGAAAATTTGAACTACTGGGGGGGGGGTGTTCCGATTTGGAACCAGTAGTTCCAAATCGGACCGGAAAAAATGTTTTTACATTTTCCTTTATAGTTCAACACAGATGAGAGATACGTCAAAATGGTCTGNGTCTGAAGCAAAAATGAAGGGAATTAAATTATCTTTCCAAAGACACCTTCAGTTTTATGATCGGACTTTATTTGTGCCTTATAGAGAGCAAACACTGCAACTAGGTCCGATTTACCCCACTTTCCCCCTACAATTCTCAGCTCACGCAAATTGCACGCCGATTATTTGTCGGCCTTGAAACACAGTTCTAAAGCTAAAGTTGGAATATCACAGGTTAAATTATGGCATAGAGTTTTTCTGTTAATTGTATCTATCTTGAATATTTCAAACACAGCTTTTTTCATATCACGTATTGACATTGAAAAAATTGTATTTTTAATTTAAAAATTTTTCTTTTATTTTTTTATAGTAGTTTTTTCTAAAATACGCAGAAAAGTTCCAAGAGGATTTTCTTAACTTTAGAAATTCTGCAAAAGGACAGATTAGTGGCAAATATTCTTAATTTTTATAAGGATATATTTTATAAAGGCAGAAAATCCAAAGAGGATTTTTTCAACTTCAAAAGAAATTCTTCAAAAGGATAGATTAGTAGCAAATATTCGTAATTTTTATATGGCTATATTTTATAATAATCTCTTCTAAAATAGGCAGAAAAAATTCCAAAAAGATTTTTTTAACTTTAGAGGAAATTATTCTGAAAGATTAGTGGCAAATATTTTTAATTTGTATAATGATGTATGAGTAATAATATTTTTTAATAAGATTTACTCTCTCTCTCTCTTTCTCTCTCTCTCTCTCTCTCTCTAGGATTGATTTTTTTCTACAAATATAAAGAAAATGTAATTTTTTAATTTTAAACCAAAGTGGAACATGCACTCTCCTTCGCTGATTATCAAAGTTAAAAATAAACTAACAAAAATTATAAATAGTAATCTTTAAAATATGCATGTTCTCTGAGACGATTAAATTAGCTTTTCGTGCCACTTTTTAAAACCGTCTCATCTATTATTTAAATACCATGATTTTTAAGATTTTGTGTACCGAGTGCTACAGTGCATTAGCTACGTTAAATTATAACAACATAATTTTGAAAGTATTATAATACATGGTAAAATATTGCCCAAAAGAAATTATTAAAAGAAATATATTCTTAGTTGCATAGGATATTCTGGAAAAGAAGAATATTCATTAGAATATATGTATTGAAAGCTCTTGCAAAGTACATGTATAGTCGTCTTACTTCCAGCATACAATTTTTTTGGTGCGCGATAAAGACGTTGCGCGATCCTTCTGCAGCACGAAACTTCTAATACGGCTCACGCTATGTTTAGTAAAGCCCCATAAGCTCTAGATGATGGTTACGTAAATTCCGTGGTAGAAGCGCGCGGCCGACATGCATAATATTACATATATGCACAGTGTTAAAGTTTCATAGGTTGAAATAATAAGAGCTGACTCGAACTTGGTTGTGAAGCATCGTGCGGAGTTTAGATGGAGTACTCTTACATGTAATTGGCTAACTGTGAGGGTTAATTTCATCCCGTAAACTCCAGTTAGACCAATCGGTTGTTAAATGAACAAACATGCGCCTTAACTTTGATCTTACGTAATTAACACAGTAATCCAGTTAATTTTTGATACATGGATTTTTATAACGAGACTTTTCGCAAGAAGAAGAGAAATATAAGAGAAACGAAATGAATCGTCTTGGAAATAAAAAAAATCCTTTTTAATCGCTCTTAAATTTATTATAATAAATAAAATATGTGACAGTCTGCTAAATTGAAAAATTATCGCAGCGCTAAATAACGTTAAGGAGAGCAAACTAAAAAATTTTTACATGTATTTTTTAGGTTTATGGAACAGCGTTAAAGTAAATATAGAGAGAAAATTAAATGACATACAACGTTGGAAACAGCAAGATAAAATGTAACATTCAGTGCGCTTTGCAGTCGTGTACATGTGCTAAATATTTCATTAAAGAAAATTTTTAAAAATCGTTAATCGGACAGTCTGTATATGATTTAGGAACGCCGAGAGAGAAAGCAGCGTAACAAATTTCCGTAAAAATTTCCGTGCGCTTTTATCCCATACGTCGTTTATTTTAGCGACTTTTGACAATAAAAATCTTTCGATATCGTCCGTGCTCGCAACAAAGGCGCGTAAATATAGATATAAATGCAAAGTTTCGAAAAGGACGAAAAGGGTAAGATTCCGAAGAAAGACGTCGTCGTGCACTCGCGTTGGTACATCCCGCCGCATCTCCCCTTGTCCCTGCAGCTTTCGTCGACGGGCGGAGGGGTACATACAGCGGGCACATCGGTAAATGCAAATACGGAGCGAGAGTCTGGAGACATCAGCGTGTCCCTTCGGTTGAGACCCCGGGGGGTTAATGCATTCGAGTGCAGAGCGCGCGCGTGCACAGCGGTGTTGTTTGTCGGCGTATGCTTGTATGCAAATGCGCGGTAAAGGGGACATCGCGCTACATCACGCGCGGGGACCACAGTAATGTCGATCTCCCGATTGTCGACGTTTCGACGGTGCGTTATGTAAATAAACGGCCGGTTGACGCAACTCTCCCACAAATGGCGACGGCGATTCCTGCTTCTCCTCTTTGACCAATTTGGCGAACGTACGAATAATTCCGCACGGGACCAGTAACAATTGCGAGCGGGGTTGCGAAACCGTAATTTCCGCGATATATTATCATATTTTCAACCGCTCTGTTTCTTTTCATCTTTCCTTCTTTTTTTTGTTCTATACGTTTTATTCTCTGTTACAACGTAACAGGCGTGGGCGGCGTGGCATATATACATCCAAAAAATTACATTCTTAAAATATTAGGTGTAGAAATTAATTCAGTGCCTTTTCGTTGAATCAATTACAAATCCATTTGGAAATACATTGAAAAAATAATTTTATTCTAACCAAAATTTGATAGATGTAAATAATTAACTAAATACTTTGATTAATGTAAACTCAACCAAATGTTTAATTACTCTGACCAAAAAATTTGGTTCCTTCTATTTAGTTCAAAAATGTTACAAAAATGTTTTTCTTGCTTTAAAAGAAAAATATATTTGTAACAATAATATTTTAGTACACTGAAAAAAATTTTATAATAGTTATTAAATCCTTTTTCAGTGTAGAGTTATATTTTATCATTTCTTGCAGTAATAAATGAAAGATTTAAAAAAATAAAAGATGAAATTAAAAATAAACAATTGTATTCTTTACAAAATAATCTACATTAGTCGGTTTTACTATAGAAGTAACATTACAATATTAATTGATTGTTGATTTATTACATTTTACATTTTTCCATTTATTCGAAAACAAAACACATGAAGATATAAATGCTTTGAAAAACTAATGTTTTTAACATTTGTAGAATAAAAAATAGCTTTTTTACTTTATTTAACTAAATAAAATGAATAATATCAAAAATAGGTAACGATATCCATTACACTTATGTTTAACACAAATTGTGGCTTGAATAGAATGCTTTTGATTTTAATTAATAAAACAATTGTGTAAGTTTCTGGTAAATATTCTTTAAACGGACCAAAACAAGAATGAAAATTTACGAAATCTTTAAAAATATTTGGTTATAACCAATAATACAGTTGTTTTATTAATAACAAATTTTAAATAATATTAATAAAAAGTATTAAGCAAATAATTTGGTTGCACGATTTAAACGGATTTATGAATTTTTCTCTGTTTAATAAAATAAATTTGGTTGGCGCAAATAAAATATTTTATATTACAAATCATAATATATGTATAGCATCAAATATTTTGGTTATAATTGAAAAAATTATTTTTTTAATGTACCTACTTTAACATTTATAAAACGCTGTACAACTTGACAAAACAAATGACATAACTTCACAAAACGTAATGGCCTTCGATAAGCATCATCTTAAACATTGTATTCCTTTCGCATTTCAATTAAAGAAAAATTTTACCGAAGCCGCGGAAATGATTTCTTCTGCTTTTGGCGAAGATGCAGCAACGCAAAATATACAAGAAGTGATATCAAAGATTTCGGAGTAGGGTTTTCGATCTTTGTGATCGAGAACGTTCCGGTCAACTAAAAAAATTTAAAGACAAAGAACTTGAGCAGAATCTAAGTGAAAATTCAACTCAAGAGGAACTCGCTTTACAACTTGGAGTGACCCAGAAAGCGATTTCCTATCGTTTGAATAAACAAGGAAAGATCCAAAAGCTAGCCCGATAGGTTTCACATGACCTCAATCCAGATAACAAAAACGACGTGATATGTGACGACTATGTCCTTGCTGACGAGATTCAAACAGGATTTTTTGTTCAAAATTATAATGAGCAATGAAAAATGGGTGTTGTTCAACATCCTAAGAAAATCACAAGTTGATCAGATTGACATTCTGAATCAGATCAATTAGATTCATTTCTGCTCGGGCTTTTAAGGAGGTTGGGCGGTAACCCTGAATAGCTCTTTAAAATGATCATTTTCAAAATATAGCAGAATTCTCTAATTTTTATCATGTAGTAAATGCAGAAGCTAAAATTATGGAATATCCTTACCACAGTACAAGCTTACCAATCACCGCGTGCTTGCGCGAACATAATTGGGTAGGTACACTAAACTGTCAAAACTATAGCGTACGCAAGCAACTATCCAGCAAACACCAATTAACAGTAATATAACTTTAATATTGTAATTCTATTAGACAGTGTAACTATAATATAATACTGATTACACATACCAATTACTTTATTAAACAGGAATAATATCGTATGAGGTTGTATTACTAGAGAAAAGTGTTTATGCTCTTACTACGCACATACTTATGTACTCTTGCACTGTCATGCTGTTACACTAATTGTAAGTACAATTAAATTCAGTTGCGCGCACTATTTAACGAATTACTCATATGCCCCACTCATCATGGCAGAAGCGACACGACATTGGTGTCTGTGAAAATACGTGTAAAGGAACGTAAAGATTACACAGGACCAAAAACGAGACTGTACTGTATAGGAGTTGGAAATAGACTTCATAAACACACTCTGTATATCCTTATAAAAATTAAAAATATCTGTTACTAATCTCGATCTTTTAGAAGAATTCTCTCTAAAGTTAAGAAAATCTTCTTGGCCCATTCCATTTTTAAAGAGATTACTAAAAAAAATAAGAGGAAAATTTTAAATTGAGAATAGAATTTTTTCGGTGTGCGTTCGCAAAGAGCTACGTACGCGTTTGTGCGGGGTATTAGATTCGCCTGCGAATGAAATGCCTGATTGTTTCAAGGCACGAGTTATGAAAAACGTCGGAGTGAACGTCAAATCTCCGGAGACGCGAAGGAGATTGCCTTGGCGAGAAGCGTTATCGATACGATGCGTATAGGACACAATGCGCGGATCCTTATCGTGGCACGAGTGCCGAGCATAGTTACATAGTTCTAAGTTTCGCAGATGTAACACGTTGCATACACTTAACATAAACAAGGACTCGGGATCAGGCAGCCGCGTTCGGTGCTAAATACGCGGCGATAGTGCGGGGCCTGCGTTCGATAAGTTTAAAGCTGAACTACTGGTAGACGCGAGGTGCAATAACACGAATTACAGTAACGTGTAACGTGCAACTGGCACATCAAATTGAATGGCGAGCTGTAAGATAACTTTAAGATACAATCAAGAGCTGTCCACTCCATTTCTACATTACACAAGTGGATTTCACATTTTATGGCAAAAAATACTGGTCTTATAGAGAGAGATTGCGGGCCCGAAAAAATCCGAGCTCCGCCGGGCAAGGGTTAAGTACCCCCTTCCCACGCCTTGAAAATCGCAGGACCAGGTCGTGACACTTTAATGCACCATGACAAACAGCCGATGTCGGGAGGATCGCGGCGACGGATCAGGTTTGAGCCCTACGAAAATCACCGCGATCCTGTAAGATCGCCGCGATGGGACGGTCGTCCGGGATGGCGGTTCGGGCAGAGGGATGTAATTTGCAATCAGACGTCGAAGTCGCTGGACGAAAACAAGGAAGTGCCCTCGCGCCCGATTGGCTCGCAGCCAAGTGACGGATCGCCGCGGTCTTGCCCGGAGGGGTGGCGTTTTGTCACTCTTGCAACCCTTCGCAAACGCGAGCGGTCCATCCTTAGGAAGCTTAACACTCACCTTCTCTCCGCTCCGGGCACTCTGGTTTCCCTCGACAAACCCAGCCTCTCCCTTCTCTCTCTCTCTCTTTCTCTCTCCCCCCTTTTCTCCTCTACGCGCGACCTCAAACCCGTCTTTTTCGGTCGGTGATAAATCAATGCGGAGCGCTATTTGCGAGAGCGCGCTCCAGCGTTTGCTTGCCTTCGCCTAAACGACTGCGGTAAATGCTGCTTTTTCGCGCACGCCCTATAACTCACAATTTCGCTCTCGAGAATGTCGGTCGGAAGCCTCGACCTGCGTGCACGCAGCTCACCGATGTTTGTTTGCTAGCTCATCTACGAAATAGACGATCTGCAAACTAAGGGCACAGCACTTAGCTTTTACGATCGCAACCTGGATTTTCAGAAACGACAAAATTATGTATGCACTGCATTAAGATCTTTACTGTGTTATTCGAGACCTTTTCATGTAATAATTAATTTTATTTAATGCCATATTCTATATTTTATCTAAAAAAATTCATTCCATACACCGTACATAGGAAAAGATGGGATTCCCTTGATTTCTTGTACCTTTAACCATGTTATTCTGTGAAATTATCTATTGAATATTTCTAAAAATAAAAATATTTATGTAATAAGTAAAAAAGCATCAATTACGATCGAGGCTGGATCTTGGTGCTTATTATTATTTTATACATAATATAAATTTTAAATACATTCTCAATTTTTATTAAAATATACGCCAAAAACTGTCGGTCTTGAAACACCTTATGGCGAAAAACATATTAGAAGTAATAATAATTAATAGACTTTTTAACTTTATCTAATAGGTGGAAAAAAAGTAAATTTTAGATCAAAATCACCTTATTTTACGTTATTTTAGAAAAAATAAGGATAAAATAAGGTGAGCTTAAGGTAAAATTTTGAAAAAGATATAAGGGAATTTTATTTTTGTTTAATTAAAAATTGAATTTGTAATATGGGATTGTTCTATTGTCTTTATATTATTTTAGTTTAAGTTAATTTTATATTATTTTTTATTGTTGTAGTTTAAGTTAATTTTCATATATTTTATATTAAACTTTACGTAATGTAAAGAATCGTTAAAAATATATAAGTATAAAAATATGAATTATCTTAACTCCTCTTAATATACATCCCTTTTTAAATAAATAAATAAAAAAATAACAATTTAAATATACAAAAAAGTATTACACATATCGATGTTAACCCTCTGTGGTCAAACGTTTTTTTTTCACTGCTTCCCTAGTCCAACCAGGTCATAGGTGGCTGATTGTGTTTTTCAAAGGGTTTTGGGCTCTAAAAAATCTGAAAAAATTCTGGTACACTTTCAACATTCAAGAATACGATTTTACAATGATATGAAACGTTTTTCACTTTTTTGTACATGTCCGAATTTGAGGCAAAATTCGTTGTTGCGAAAATTCATAACTTTTTTATATGTGCATAAAAAAATTCTTTTTATATATATAGCTTCAAAGAGTCGATAGTATTTACAAGAAAAAAATAGTGTAAAGGTGTCTAGTTCAAAAAAGTATAATTATTTGATAACATAAAGATCAGTAATTTGGGTTTATACAAAATAGAAAAAAAGATAATATAAAATCGAAAAAAATTATTTTTTGCAAAGAATCAGTATTTTGTTATAAAATTACTTACTTAAAAGGCTTTTATCACATTTTATTATATTTCTAAGAGCAAAAGATCGGAAGTATCGATTAAATCTTCTTCGGCATCGTCCTCGTCATCTCGCTCATCTTCGACCTTCTCGCTGTCAGTTTCATTATCTGAAACCTCGCCATAAAATAAATCTTGCGATCGCGTGGAGACAAAATTTTTTTCTGCAGAACGTTCTGTCATCTCGAATATTGATCTGTTCTGAATTTTTATATTTATTATAATGAAAATAATTTTTTACTTACATTGCATATCGAAATAAAGACTAAAAAATAACAAATAACATGATTCACTTACACACAAAGCAATTTTGCCAGGTCACACTCTTGACTTTCATCTATCGCTGTACGAAATATAGAATCACTTGATCAATAAGTCTTTACAATCAACAACTTTTTTTAGGGAGGGGAGCCGATTCCTTCCGTTTATGGTCTAACGAATAATTCAAAATTGAAAATTTCGCCTGAGTCTTCAAATCTTCAGTTGGACCACAAAGGGTTAATACTTGAAAGAATATTTTAGAATTATTTTTGTATTTTTAGATACCAAAATAAAACTTGAACAATAAAAAATGTTAAAATTGGTCAAAGGCACATCACCTTCTCCTATTAGATTTCCTGATTTTATGAGAGGTATATCATATATATCTCATTTCTAATTGATAGAGGAAGGATAGCGGTCGTGAAATATATCTGATACGGTGGAATATCATAATATCTCGTATAATTCGCGTTGAATTCTAAGAGCAACCGTTAAAATTACTTCGATATAGTCTAGACATTATAGGATGATTACTGGCCGTTAGGGTTTGCTGTGTTTTTCAGTTTTGCAGATAGCAGAAACTTTTACAGATATGTATATACTTCCTACGTAATTTTGCGAAGTACATTACATATTAATTTTTTAACTTTAGTCTAACTTGTAAGTCTTGAATGTAAATTTTAAATAATATTTAATTTTATGTGTATCGTAATGTATGTATGAATTCGGTAAATCCTCGTAAAGTCATGTTACATGTGGGCTGTGGTTGTGGAATATGGTTCTCCGCTACATCTCTCTTGCGACTTTACAATCTCATTGTAGATGTTATCTAATGTTCATTAGAAGCAAAGAAATTATTTTAAAAAGTTTTAAGTTCTATTTAAAAAATTATTAAAAAAAGATTATTAAAAAAATGTATTTTATAAAATGTAAAACCTTGCTTTGAGGCACTTAATTGGGTGTAAAATCTACGAAATATCATTAATTTGTTTTTTTATAAATAAAAGTGCCTTCCATGACATTTATTAGTATTCCACGATCCCCCTGGATTGTATTTCACAAACGCATTTTTTTCCCCTATTCAGTAAATTGTAAATTAGGTTTGTTCTACATACCTGATGAACTTCTATCTATACGGTGATTAGTAGAACTCTATGGCTAGTAAACTGGCGCTGGTAAGAATTGTGTCGTATTAATATTGATCGAGTTATCGTGAAAAAACAAAATGGTATTCCACAACCCCCTTCTTTCTTTCTTTCTACTAGAACTAATTTATTCCCCAGCTAGCAAAAGAAACAGTTCTATCAATCTAATATCTCGGGGGTATGCGCTTAACAGGCGAGGCACTCAGGATGATAAGACACGACGCTAATTTCGTAAATAAGTAAATCAACGCTTTCGAAAGCACGGAATGAAGCGTTCGGCTCGTAAAACGTGTCTTAACACGGCACGGAAAAACGGCGCGGTGTGTACGTCGCGCGAGGGGCATATGTATATTTTAACCCGGGAAAGGATAGCTTTAGGATTCATAACGACGTATTTTCGTGCATCGTAACTTCGCTGCGAGCACTTTGCACACAAGGAACATAAACTCGAATTGAGTTTGCCAATGCCAAACTCCCCTAAAAACACACCGTATCCGCGTGCGAGCGAGCGAGCGAGCGCGCACCACGCACGTCTCGCGGAAGTTCACGCGGCTTTCACGGGACTTATATAATATAACGGCATTGTGGTAAACACCAGCGGTTAGTATTACACCGCGGGAAGTTATATTCGCGACAAAGTGCCCCGCTTTCGAGCACACGGAGAAACACGTAACGTCCCGTACGTAGAGCGGATCCTTTTTATGGCTGATCTTTACTACTGCGGAATAAAAGGTCGGGAAACGTCGCGTGTAGAGTGACGGGGCACGCTGATAAACTGCCACAAAAAAGAAAGAGCCCGACGCGGGCGCGCTTTCCAATTTAATTCACCCCCTAGGAGAATCTATGAAATATTGTAATTGATCGACGTCGCGCGCGAGGGGAAAACGAATGTGCCGACGTTTGTCGCTGCACACGGTGATTTTCGACATGGGTCCGAAATTAATGACGCGCGAATGTAAATGAATACGGAAATGCAAGAGTACGCTTGTATGTTCAAAGCGCGCAATTAGTAACAAACGTGGCTATTTGGTGCGGGGGTTTCATCAGAACGATTGTAAACGGGACATCGGAATTCACCGTCTCGAATAATTCGATTCGGCGGATCGCGCCGGATTTGCCGAAAACCGTGTCTCACAATCTGTATTTTAACGCCAAACGAACACCGTGTTTCCGCGATCGCGTGCGCATGCAAATAGTAAAAAATTATTGTTGCTGACTAATATGTTTCATGTACGAATGATGAATATGCGAGCGCGCGGGCATACGAAATGGGGGACATGTTTTATTCACTATTCGCCGAAACGCGTGTGGCGTTTTCGCCTGCAGGGCAGGTAAATCCTCGTATTTTCGATAAAGTCGGAGCCTGTCGTCGAAAGATCCTCGCGAAAAGGAGGATACACGTAACGAGAGTATGATAACTATTTAAAGTAGACCCTGAATGCCGCGACAACTATGTAATATTTCGTCGCTTCGGAGCTATTTACTTAAACGTAGGAGTTTCATTATAACATTCTACCCTTCCCCCTCCCTCTCCCTCTCCCCAAGGAATCTTCCGCGAGCTGCATTGTGTAACACCGCGCACGCTCGAATAATTACATCAAAGACAGGAGTAGGCGGATAGTGACGTTGAGCACAATTGGTGATTAATATTATCAACAATAATTGATTTCATAGCGGCTCGATATTTCCATTTTGTGCATGTCATTATGTAGATAGGATAGAAGCGTCCCGCGCGTAATTAGCCGGGGAATATATCCGCAACGAAATTATTTTAATATCATTTCCTCTCTCCGAGGCGGAGTCCGCCGGCCGTGTTTAATACGCGTGTATATTTAATACAGGCGAACGTACCGGTAATACATGAGATAAATTACAACGCGGGATAAAAAGCCGCGCCGAGCTTTTCCTGCTTTTCAGCGAAAACGTGGAAATACGGAATATGATTTCCTTCGATTTTAAATATAGATCCTCGCGCGCGCGCGTGTCGCGGTGAATGCATCCGTCGGTCGGATTTTATCGCGCCGGTATTTCGCCCTCGATCTTCATTATGAGGCGCCCGTGCCGTAAGAGTCGCCCGGGCTGTCGTGTTTAGCATTAAATTTGGCGAACACTTGACCGACGTGCACGGAGTTTCGAACGGATACTCGCATTTAGTGCTAAATTCCGGTCCCGGGGTTTACAGTCACCGAAGTTCGCGAAT
>QKQZ01025893.1:0-12467 GCA_003595255.1 Solenopsis fugax
CACACACACACACACAGAGAGAAAGAGAGTGTCTCAAAATTACCAGATATCCTTATAAGAGCAGATTCTTTGGAAGATTTTAAGATGAAAATTCTAATACGAAAATATCAAGTTACAATGGTTTTTAAATTATAAGCAATTAAAGTTCACAAATTGTATAGCTGACATTTCGCACGCTCAGGCACAATATTACGACAAGTGATAACACTGTATATGGGTGTGGGTGCGTGTGTATTTCTGGGACATCTTATACATTTATATATTTTACACATCTATCGGTCTTTTTCTCTCGTCTGACCCTCTCCTGGTAACTGGGGCATTGGATCGATCCTGCACAGGCGACACAAACGCCATCACCACCAGTCTGCACCACTACTACCATCAGTATTACCACCACTGCTGTGATCACAATTACTACTACTACTACTACTACTACTACTACTACTACTACTACTACTACTACTACTACTACTACTACTACTACTACCACCGCCGCCGCCGCCGTCGCCATCACTACCACCACCACCACCACCACTATCATCATCATCATCATCATCATCACCACTGTCACTGACACTATCACTACCTACTATCATCGTCACCACTGCTACTAATTTTCTTCACCGTCACCATCAGATCTCGACGAAACGAGACTAGCTCAGTGCCTTGATCTGATTTACGAAGATATGAACTAACGTGATCTATGTTTCTTTTGCTTAAAACAATCGAATGAATTTTAAAATAAAATTTTTTTCGATCTTCTTTAAATTAAGATATTTTTCTAAAGTAACTTTTATTATTAAAGGAACTATCTGCCAAGTTGGATGCTAAAGCGTTATTTAAATTTATTTTTCCTTTTTCTAAGACAATTAATAATTCGAATAAAAATAAATTAATAACACACAAAAAATAAATGAAATTACAGGGATAATTAAAAATAGCTAACAAAACAGAGAAATAATGAAAAAGAAATGCAATTTCAAATATATTAAATAAAGTGTAACTATGTTTTTAGTAGCCAACAATAAACAGAATGCTTAAAAGTAATTTTTATCGTAGCTATAATATATCAATGTTAATTAACATTAATTTTACATATCATGTTTATTAAATTTAATTAGATTATTCATAATAAAAAGTATCGTACACTAACATTAAAACGTCAATTTATCGTAGAGTCATGTGTGAGATATATGTAAATAGTAAAATAGATCCTGTATGTGCCGAATGCATGTTCAAATCTTGCTCGCGCCGCGCCGTTTTTCGTGAGATTTTCTAAGCAACGAGCATTCGTTTCTCTTTTGTTTCTTTTTTCTCGCGCAGAAAGAATTGAAAAATAAGTACAATTCTTTGAAAATAACCACTATAACTTGATAATCAAGAAAATTTTGTTTTGGACATTTAATTGCTATTATTAGTATACTTTTACATTGATGTAAATAGCATCCGCAAGAAACTCGCGAGAACGCAACAGTGATTAAAAATCTGAATATTAAGACTTTTAATAACCTATCATCGTCATCACTGCAAAATATCACAAAATTTGGCATAAATAATTTTTCTAAATTGTATAATATAAATAATCAAGCTGATAGACAAAAAGAATGAAAGTTATAAATATATAAATCATTATAACAAATTTGTATATATCCACGATCAACATTGGTTTAAACAAAACTATCAGTCTTTTAAAACTGTTTTTTATCGGAATTATTAATAATCCTGGAAATTTTATTCATTTTTTGAGTAATTACTGGATAGTTATATTACTTATGTCTAGTAATTGAGAAATAAACTTCTCATACAATATTTAGAGGAAGGAGAATTCTTACTAGCATCATTGCTGTAATAGATATTTCTTAGCATCATTATTAATAAATTGACTATCAATTTTATTATTGTGATATCACTATTCTCGTTCAGTTTAGAACTGTTTCAAGTGCGTGAAAATTTATTCGGCGCACAGTTTGATGAACTTGAAGATGTATAATATATAAAATCAAATAAAAAATATTCTGCACTACGATTCAGCTCTACGACCATGTAAGGCACTCATATCGAATTAATTGATATAGAATTATTGTGTAATAAAGAAACACTGAAGTCGATTGGTTAACGAGGCTAAGGCACAAATGTATTGTACTCAAAACGCGCATGCACTCTATGCACGATCAACGACATATCGTGGCTGACCCCGACGCCGACATCGTTGCCAACGTCGCTAAGAGATTAATCGATTTTCATTCCATTCCCTCTCGTAGATTCGTTTTTCCAGTTGAGACCACTGACTACGTACAGTGCTTACACCATGCTTACACGGATGCAAATAGCGTGACCAAAAACAATCTAGATGTTATTTTAAATTCAATATTCAAATAATATTTATGGTAATTGTACACCTCACAAGAACTAAGAGCTAAGAGACATGGTATTTCGTACACGTGTACCAACAGTTTATTAAAATTTAATAAACGCATCCAAAGATGTATCAAAGTTATTAACTCATTTTGACCCATAGTTTCTAATAAATGTAAATAAACGAGTTATCACTTAAATCCTTTTCCATTTACGTTTTGACTGATTAACGCTAATGTTCCCTTCAAAGAAAACTTTAATATGTTTCCGTTTATATCTCAGAAAGAAATAAAAAATATTGAAGAAAAGCCCATATACGATTATAGCAAGACATTGGCGCTGAAATAATGTTTCTTGTGTGATTTTACACACTTATTATCTGATACTTTCGAAGTGTGTGCCGTTACTTTCGGTTCCACAGCTATTAAACCGGAAAAAGAGAAAAGTAATATCACAGAATTAAATTGACAAATCAATTTAGTATTACTGATGCTAACTAGTATCTTTAAGATCCTCCGGATAAAAAATGAAAAATATGTTGCGAAAATAACGGTACACAGTTTGAAAGTATTAGAATTATATGTAAAATCACACGAAACATTATTTCAGCGCTAGTATCTTACTATGACCGTATATGGCCCTTTCTTGTCTTTAATTATAATTAAATACAAATCGCAGTCTTTATTCTAATATTAATTATTGAATATTGAAAGGGGGATAAAATTAAATATAAGAGTACACAATTTTATCTGGCATAAAATTAATTATTATAATTATTTATTTATTTATTTATTAATATTTAATTTTATAATATAGTGGATATCATCTGTTTTTTTTTTTCATCAAAATAATATAATCGATTTATAATATAATCAAATGATCAAATTATCATATTTAAACTACTTAAACTACTTATTTAAGCTGAAGAGTGTAAAAATTACACTGGTCGACAAAAATTCAACATTTTTTGGCCTTAAAGAAAATGAAGTTGTTTCTGACAGATTTTGATGCGCTGATTACGAATCTGACCGCAAAAATGTCGTATCACGTCAAGTTTTTGAGATATTCTAACTTAAAGGTGCAAAAAATGAGGTTTTTGACCATTTTTAACGATTTATAAAATGTCTAACAATTTTTTTTCAGCGTCCAGCCGAATGTTACATTAAAGTGTTAGTCTTACTCTTTCCAACGCATATTCGATTGCTATGATCCGACTTTTTTTTGCTGAAATAGAGCAAATTGAATTTTTTTGTTTTTTAACTCTTGTGTCACATTTATTTGCATTGAACCGATTGTTTTGAAAATTTGTATCGGAAGGTTTTTCTGGTCGCTGATTATGAATTTGAAGACAATTTTCAAAACAATCGGTTACAAAAACACAAAAAACCTGACACAGAAGGTTAAAAAACAAAAAAAATTCAATTTGCTCTATTTCAGCGAAAAAAAGTCGGATCATAGCAAGCGAATATGCGTTGGAAAGGGTAAGAATAACACTTTAATGTGACATCCAGCTGGAAAAAAATTGTTAGACATTTTATAAGTCGTTGAAAATGGCCAAAAACCTCATTTTTTATACCTTTAAGTTAGAATATCTCAAAAACTTGACGTGATATGATATTTTTGCGACCAGATTCGTAATCAGCGCATCAAAATCTATCAGAAACAACTTCGTTTTCTTTAAGGCCAAAAAATGTTAAATTTTTGTCGACCAGTGTTATTATTCAGCACTAACAAGGAAACGGGCTTTAGTATCCGCATCCAAGTTTAATAAGCCTTTAATATTTTGTAGTACAGATCAAAATAAGGGACACACATTTTTTTTATACGTGTCCGTTTTCACTTTTTTAGGGGGTGAACCCTAAAGATTCCTTTGGAGAAAATCGGTTTTTTTTCTTTCGAAGCGTATATCGTCGAAACTATAAGAGAAAGAAAAACATGTTCTGAATGAAAGTTGAGTGGCTTGAAGAGTACTTTATAAAAATTTTTTTTAAATTACTGTTATAAAGTACTCTTCAAGCCACTCAACTTTCATTCGGCGGATACTTCTGTCCGTTTCCTTCAACTTTTGTTCAGAACATTTTTTTGTATCTTTTATAATTTCCATGACATACGCATCGAAAGAAAAAAAAAACGATTTTCTTCAAAGGGGTGTTTCATCCCCTAAAAATGAAAACGTGCATATATAAAAAAATACGTGTCCCTTATTTAGATCTGTTCTACAACATATTAAAGGCTCATCAAAATCGGCCGCGGACACTTCTATCCATTTCCTTGCAAGAACTGCTGTGACTGACATAGGCTTGCTAATCTTGTGTTTAAATATTAAAAATTTATGAATTATTTCTAATATATTTAGTAAAACAAAATAATATTAGAATAAAAAAAAACTTCACGAATCTAAGAATTTAGGTATTCCAAAATTCACAACACATCTGAGAATTCATAAAATCAAGTGAAGGAAAAAAACTACGAGTGTCTAAACGAAAGCAAGTTCTAAATTACGGAATACATTTAAAAACTAAAACAATCCAAAAAACTAACAAATATTCAACAAAGCTTACAGAGATCTAAAACTTTGTGTATGTGTTATAAGTTTGATCCCGCAGGAATGTAGTCGACCGTGAGTGGAAGGATATATGAAGAAAAAAAGGCGGGAAAGAGCGAAGAGGAATAGTTTATGTTCCGCCGTTTCCCATCAGCAGCTATGAGAAGCGAAAGTAAGAACTAGCAGTCTCAATCGGCCTTGAACCTAGCAACAGGATCGATGATCTCATCTCCGAATGCGTTCTGCCCAAGCATATGTTAACATGGAAATTCATATTAGTATCAAGCACATAAGACGATAAAAAAGTTGCGGGAAATTTAATATCTCGTAAAAGACGCAATTTTGTTTCCTACCAAAGATGTAAAGTGTTTAATGATGTTATATGTATTATCTTTCAACGCGTTTCCTGCTCCTACTGAAATGGTTGAGGGTTGGCAAAAAAATTTTAAATAGAAAGGGAGGTCAAGTAGAGCCTCTCAGAAAAGAGCACAAAAATTAAACTTTTATCTACAAGAATTTTTTTTTCAATAAATATTTTTGGAGATACTCAAGATAATTGTTTCAATTCACATAAAGAGTGGATATATGAAAAGTTACGGGATGATTAAATTTTCAGAATCTAAAGTAACATTCCTTTTTTATTTCAATTTCTTGGTTATTATTCCGTATGTATTGTTCTCGAAATCATTCTGTTTCTTGTCCTTGCGTTGCTAGTATTTCTTATTAGTATTTCAAGTAAAACCGTTCTGCATTTCGATCAATTTTGATTCAAAACTACAAGTATCTCACTAATCGGCGTTCTGTAGCATTTTCTCTTTCAGTTTGGTTCCGTATTATAGAAAATTGTTTTTTTTTTGAAGATTGCAAAAATTATTATTCAGCACTCTAATTGTAAGATCCGCTGTGAATGATATAGGCCGTCTCATTTATGTTTGAGAAAATTATTTTTTAAACAGATTTTTTTCTAAAAATGCTGCAAAACACACCGCTTTCCGTCCCCCGTTTTCGTTCTTGAAGAATAATTGACATATCAAAGGTTTCTTCGTTACTGAATAACATTGTGCAGTTTCATTTTACAAAATTACGCTAGAATTAAAAAGGACGTATCAAAGAGAGCAAGGCAAAAGAAAAAAAAAAAAAAAAATGATTGGAATCAAAGAAATTTAGTAAACTTGAGACTTCAAATTATTAAATAAAAAATAAATAAATAAAATTTTGGAAAATGTTGGGAAATGTTTAAAAAATCGATAAATTGAATAAAAAGAAAACTTTTTCATTTCATTCATTAATTCTTTCTAAAAATAAAATAAAATGCAATAAAAAAAGAAACAGCTATTTTTAGACAATATAAACATCTTCAGCTTAATAAATCGATATTAGTCGATAAATTATTTAATTTATTACGCTAACCAATGCTACTCAGCTATCAATTGATACTACAAATCAGTGAGTAAAACTAACGATTAATATTTAACGATTAATTTTTTAATCAGCAATAATAAATTATTGTTAATCAATCAATTGAATTAATTATAACAATTTATATTAATCGATTCATTTTATTGACTAAAAATTTAATTGATTAATGCTTAAGATTTATTTTAAATCTATTTAATCTATCTGATTTTACTTTTTTATTTATTATAATCAAGAATCGTAAAAACTAAATTTTTTATCGTAACTATTGATCGATAAATTGAATTAAATTGAATTAGATTTTGCAAGACTGATTAAAGGATATATTAGAATTATATAATAAATTTTGGAGTACATGGTCTCGAAAGATTTAATGGTTCAAGAATTCACGAGTTTGATAATTGTATAGAAGACAAATTTGTAGTTACGCGAGGATGTAAAGAAAAATAACTCGCTCTTAAGATTCTCGCTTAATGTAGACTCTATCGATAACACGATTTTATCCGTTTCATCCACTCGCACTTTCACGAGATGAAAGAGAAAGACAGACCGGTTTTCCATATCAGTCATAACGGAACATAGATGTGGACAACTTGCTTGAACGCGTTGTATGCCAGCAGGTTTACCCCTAATGTATATAATGATTGCTCTGCAATATTTGTCGTTATTCTTTATAAACAGCTAAAAATATCGAAAGATCTAGCAATTCGTAGACTTTGAAAGTTAGGAATCAGAATCTAGAAACTTAAAAACTTACAAATTGGGCCAAGCTATCACTGGAACACATGACACATTCCAGAAGAGAAAAAAAAAGAACATATAAATTTGTATTAAACAAATAATCTAGAAATTAACGTCTCTTAGTAAATATTTTAGAATATTTTAGATTTTGTAGATCTAAAAATTCAAGAAATAAAGGGAATGACTTAAAACTATAACAATAAGAATTTAGAAGCTCAGACGTTCGACGAGTAAACTAGTCGAAAAATTTAGATTTATAACAAAATATACTTAGAAACTAGAACAGAAATTTAAAAAATTAAAAAAACTAAGTAACTTTGGGAATTTATAAAATTAAAAAATATGAGAAATTATTTCTTTTTTTTTTATCTTCTTTCCTGTACAATTTATTTTTTTCGATTTAATTTCTATTTTATTCCAGTTACTTTTCAAAAATATTAATGGTATATAAATTATACAGAAAAAAATTAGTATCAAATCAACAAGGAAGAAAGCTATGAGAATTTCACGTTGGTTCGTCAAGTTGAGTTGAAACAAGACGCTATACAATGTGCATGTTGCCGACAATATAGCTACGAGGATATTGATTTCCAGATATAAATAGTCTGTGGTATCTATTATTCAAAATGCTCTCAACCTCATTGGATTGATAGTGCCAACTCGTGATACTTAACAAGCGATTCTTCTAAAAGACAGATATATAAGGTACATTTAAATATAAGGAATCCAAGAATTTAATAGAATTCTAAAATTAAGAAAATTAATGATTTAAAATTCGTGAATGCAATGATATTACGTTTCAACTTGACAGATTAAAAAACAAAGGTAATTCCAATAATAATCCAAAATTTTCTGAAAACGAGAGATTTGAAATAAATAATACTGGTAAAAATAACTGATGACAACGGAGAATTAGAATTAAACAATAGTTTCGGACTAAAGAAAAATATATATATAAATAAAAAAAAAATAAAAAAAGAAATTAGAAAATAGAAAAAATAAGGAAAAAAGAAAAAAAGAATAATAGTGGAAGAGAGGATAGTAAGAAAAAAAGAAAAAAAAATAGAACAAAAAGAAATGAAAAAGAAAAAAATCGAAGAAAGGAAAAGAGAAGTAGCAAACAGAAAAAATAAAAAGGAAGGGAATTGAATGGAGGGAAAAGAAGAAAGAGAAAGTAGAAAGAAAAAAGAAGGAGGATAGCAACGAAGAAAGAAGAGAAAAATCTTTCTTTTCTAAAAAAGTTATGCAAATTGCAATATGCAGTTATATACTTTTTTGAAAAGCAACTATGTATTTCTTTTATACTAATTGATTCATCTCATTTTTATTTATGCATAAAAGTATTAAGGTACACTTATCAAAAAATTAATAATTTACAAGATATTTTAGATTTTTTAAAAATTAAAATAGGCTACAATAAAATATAAACTATCTTGTAAACTATTGCTTTTTATAACTCCATTTTAATAATTTTATATGCAGAATAATTAGAAGAATAGTATGCAAAAAAAATTATATAAATTCTAGTTAAAAAATCGCGAAACCTAACTTTAATACAAGATTGTGATTAAAAAAAATTTTTTTTCGAAAACTTGTATTATCTGCTCCCCTTTGAGCCATACAACTTATCAGAAATGTTTTTCCATGATTTTTAAAATATTTGCTTGCAGAAATTAAAATAAAATACCTCGTATATACATATATCATAAATATATAAAACGTCTCTCAATGATTTTGAATGCATTCCATTTAACGTTCGTAACGCTTTTGGAATCATTTCATCTTGTTTATCAATTAAAAAAGGATAAATGATGCTGTCAAGCGTGGCAACCACCAAGTGGGACGCACTTTTTGGCTTTATTATATGGTATTATATCTTAATATATAGAGTCCTCTTTATTTGAATCATATAGGAATCACTTTTAATTTCTAAGATGTTATTATAATTTTGTAACCATTTGATGTAAACATAACATTAATGACATTATATTGTCACTGAACTAATTTACACCAAAATTTGTCCGCGTGACCTGATCTATCTCCTGCCTCCTGCCCTAAAATGCTTTCAAGTGAAACGTTTACACCATATAGACCTATGATACTTTTCAGTGGATCACGCATTGTCTGTTTTTTTACTGGGGTTGATCTTTTAGTCATTTGCATTTACATGCGTTACATTGTGCGGCCCAAGTTAAGTCAGGACACGCGAAAAAAACGACTTGACTCAAGCTAGGTCGGGTCGCTTACCAACTATTTACACCTATCTTGTATATAACGCGTGCGCGCGCGCATACGCATACGCACACATATGTATGGATATATAACGTATGAATATAACGTATAGGTCATGGCCTGAACGCGCACGTTGTAAACTGGCCCATTGATGCTACGTTTAACCCATAATGCTGTCAAAGGATGCATCCAAATGCGCAACAGTGCTCTGAGAGGCACTAAGTAGCAATTGAAGATAATTGGTTCTTACCTTTGGATCTAACTAATCATCTTCAATTGCTGCTTAGCCGTTCAGTGAATAGTTATACATCTGGATGCACTAAAAGTCATGACTTTATGAGTCGGTCACACACAATCTCCGGCTTGAACGTTGGCTCATCATTGATTTGAACGGGGCCAGTTCAATTCATTCAGGAGTTGCCCAAAATGTAAAATTTAAAACTAATCATACTTAATTTCTTAATTATCTTAATTAAACGTATTGCTTACAGTACAAACACATGGACATTTCGATCGATTTCTATTCATGAAAATTTTAAAAGTAATTAAATTATATTATATATTTTTCCAAAATAAATAAATATTTGTTCTAGAAAGATTGACTTGAGAGTACGCGCATGAATTTTTCAAGATTTTGTTTAACCACTTTTAAATAGATGAAAAAGTGGTCAGGCAAAGAATACCTACTTGTTTCTACACATAAAATGTTTACATACGTCTTTTACATTGTACTCTAAGGATTAATAATTTTTTTAAAGTATATTTTATATAAATTATAATTTGCAGAGAATACACAAGAAAAACAAAATACAATGAGTTTTAAACTGCAGTTGACAGTTTTTGAATTTAGTTAGCCAGTTGGGTTAATCGGAGATGACCAGCCCTAAGTAACTTTCAAAAGATTTTATTGTTAGTCATTATTCATAATCTTTCACGTCACAAAATAATTGATCTAATTTAACATATATAATTATAATTTAAAATTGAAAAATTTTGTTCTGTATTCTGCGCGTGAATTTACTTCACATTTAATAGATAAATATGCGAATGGTATTTTCTAAAATTTTTCTAAAATTTCAAAATAGAACTTTTTAGATTAAATTATATTAAAATGTTTTTGGATTCAGGGTAGGAAAGGGGAAGAGACAAAGTCTTTCTCCTACTCACGCATTTATTTTGCAATAAATGATATTGAAGATTTTTTTCATTAATAAGAAAATCTATTAATTTATTGTTATTCTCAAGGCTCAGAAATTCAGAAAGGTGTACTCGTAAAACGAAAGCTACTTCCCACACAGAACTTTATCCATATTGCATATACTGCATTGGCTGCGCCAGATAGCTTAATAGACGTAATGGACGTCCTGGGAGCATCCTCCGAACGTCTTTAGGACATCCCTTGGAGATCTGTATCTGCTGTATGCATAAATAGCTCTCTACCTGATCTAAAGGTATATCAAATCATCGGCAATTAAAGCCATTAAAGAAATGTAAACAAAAACTTTATATAAAACTTATTATTAGCATCACTACTAAAAGATGTTAGCTTCAGTATTATTAAATTGATTGTCAATTTATAATAATATTCTAATATTACTATTCTAGATAAGAGTATAGAACTGTGTTTCAAGCCTGAAATATTCGGCACGCAGTTTGAAGAACTATAAGAAAATTACACAAAAAATTTACACAGGAAACATTAAGCACTAACATCCATAAGTTCTGATCTTAAGGCGCTTTCCTGTGTAATTAAATTTGGTTGCAAAATTTTACTATTTTACTATTTTAAGATTATAGATCAATTAAAAATGTCCGATAGGCTTAGGTAAATATACATGGCAATGCGATAAATGTACGATGCTTGATAAAGACATTCAAATAGCCATCGATGACACGAAGTCTAGCGAAGAAAGAGTTACATTGAACAGAAGAGTGAGAGAGAGAGAGAGAGAGAGAGAGAGAGAGAAAGCGAGTAGTATCTAGGTCGCAAAACAACAAGTGTCGCAACTTGTGTCAAATACATTGGTACCGTGAATACGCACGTACATTTATGTTTTGCGCGTAATTAACACAGAAAAACAGTTGCACTAAGTCATCACAATCCAAATTATAACAATTTTTAAATGTTAAAACAATATTTTATCTTTATAAAATAATAAATTAGAAAATAATATATATGTACATATATGTTAAAAAAATTAAAACATTTTATAAGAAAGATATACTATAAAGTTATATTCCATAAAAATTTTTCTGAACAGTTGCAGATTCTTATAAACCTATTGCAATTCTTGCAATAAGTTTAACATTGCAATCTTTGACAATTTTAGGCATTCTTAATATTCCCACATTGCAAATATGGAGTTAATAATAGTAGTTGACTGTGTCTTGATTCAAATAATGAAAAGATTAAACAATTTAATTATATATATTATGAGTTATTACATAATATGAGATATTACATAATATATATAATTATGTGTGCGGGTATTGCCGCGCATACAATTTTATATTGTATACATGTGCTAATTTCTCAATATCTTGAATCAAATATTACATTCAAGAATGAAAGCGAGAAGCGCAGTATATGCAAGGATGTGCATTATATAGTGCAGCATAGGTAACTTGATTGAACTTGATCCATTCTTGATTCAGAAAAATAATTTTTAAAACATTAATATATTATAATAAAATTTTATAAACTTCAGGTTCTTAATCTCTTTGATTGATATATATAACTCCGGTTCTATAGCGTCCTACGCCTTCCGGTTCCCAGTTTCCATTCCTTTCGGTCTTCCCAATCTCCTGAATGTAAATTTCTTTCTGACATGGCTCGGTGTATTCCATCTATCCACGTAATCTTCGGTCTTCCCCTTTTCCTTCTTTCTGAAGGAGTCCATTTTAGAATTGATTGATAAATAGTAAAATTGCAAATAAAAAAATCAATCATGTTTGTGTGTCTCTTGAATTGTTTTAAGAGTGTTACGGTTGTGCCGTCAATTTATTGTTTCAAGTTTTATGCACGAAACATGTTTTTTCAAAGTATAATTTTGCATGCAATCCAGGGTTGGGTAAAAACCTGGTTTTTTAAAAAAAAAAAACCAAAAAACCAGGTTTTTTTTTGTTTAAACCGGATTTTTTTGGTTTAAACCTGGTTTTTTGGTTTTTTTTAATTTAA
>QKQZ01025894.1:797-11867 GCA_003595255.1 Solenopsis fugax
TACATATAAGGTTGTTAGTACTAGCAATATAGCAATAATAACTATAAAAATGGACCTCCTAACTATAATTTTTTAACTATGCAATTATAGTCACAAATGCCATATACTTTTTTCTCTGTGTACATGTGTATGTTTAAAGAAATAAAAAATATCATTAAAAAGTGTTCTACANGTATACGCCATAAATATCGTCTCGTGTTACTTTCCTCAGCGCAACGTGCAGTACCTTAGGGCGGAAAACCAATACGTCGAAACAATAGCGCGGACAAAGCTCGACGATTTCGGCGAATTCAATAATGCAACGTGACGATTTTATCGTCCCGAGAAATATCGTTCTCTCGCACGTTTGCAGCACATCGAGTAGAGCGACTTATATATCGACTTACTTTCGTAACGGAAATCTGGCGTAAACGAGGCTTATCGAACAATTTTCATGCTGCACTACGACACGTTACGAACGAACGTCTTCCGTAAGACTATTGATCGCCCGGTAGTGACTTTGTGTGTCTGTCGGTCCTTGGCGAATCAGCGGCACGAGGGATCGAGAGTGCCTTTCTTCCGAGGAGACCCGGGGCTCTTTATTAATTCCTCGGATCATCGACGCGCAGGTCACGGATTCCTCATCTAATTATGCCCCCGCGTGTGTCGCTGATACGCTCCCGCTGCAAAAGTTTATTACGCGAATTCTCGAACGCTACAAACGGAAAGAATTGCTCAATGCTGTCGGCGAGGAGAAAACTCGCGAGAAAATTCCCAGGCGTGTATCGTCGTCATTCGCGACGCGATAATTTCTAGACACGATGAAAAAAAAGACAGTGTCGTGTCATCGGTGATTGTACTATGTATTACAATAAGTATGCTTATGCAACATGAATCGTACGCGTATCGTACCTTACAAAATCCCTCTCTCTCTCTCTCTCTCTCTCTTTTACGTAGCGTAAACGTGCGCAACGCGATGCTTTGTACATCGTTTTATCTTTCACACTTTTATCGAGTCGAGATTATCGACATTTTGACAATTTTCCTGTCACTTAACGATAATTAAACATAATCTACATTAAAAAACAAACTTCATGTTCAAATAAATATATTTAACATCATTTCCTTGATTTAAAAAAATATTTCTCAAGTTTAAAAATATATTATTTTATACTAGTTACTATTTATTAAAAACCAAGGAAATAATGTTAAAATAAATATATTTACTTGAACATAAAAAAAATTATTTTCAGTGTACGGTTTGTACAAAAATAAGAAGAAAAATTCACTAACTAAATTCACCAATTGTCGCAGCTGGCAATACACTGAGAAAAAAGTTGTTAACTTGACTAAATTTTTCAACTTGATTAAATTTCTTCAAGTATTACATATTTAATTTAAATAAATAACTGCTTAAATTGAAGTACAAGTATTTTATATACTTAAGTTAAATACATAAATATTTAAACGGAAGAAATTTAATCAAGTTGAAAAATTTAGGTCAAATTAACAACTTTTTTTCCAAGTGTAATAATTATAAAGAAGTTAAAGATTAAAGAATCAAATTTAAACCAATTCCTTGAGTTAAATAACATTTTGTTATTTTTAACTTCTGTGTATCGAAATTTATTATTTCAACACAAAATATGTGGTTAAAAGAACAACCAGTCATCTAATCAATCTGTTTCTGTAGTTAAATTGATAAGTTTCAAAGTAAATAGTGTCTGTATTATAACATATGCACCTAGTAAATAATAAATTAAACTTGAGCCAATTTTAACATTCTTATAGTTAACTTCATTGTTTCAATTTAAATTGACGACATATTAAGTAGAAGCAATGGCGATTTATAATAACTCAAATTGAATAAAATTCAACACCACCACTTAAAGTGTATACATCTATATTTTTGTAAAACTCATCGTTACAAAGAGGATAAATAAAATGTTGGGAAATTTTGTGCAAGAATAAAAATAATAAGCAATAAGTAATAGTAAATAAAAAACAAGTAAGCGGAATAAGTAGACATAAAAGGAGAAATAATAAAAGAAAAATTGTACAACATATGTGTGCTAGCTTTTAGCTAGTCAAATAATTATAATATATTATATAATAATTATAAGGATCGGATGGATATGATTGAGATAAAATTGTAAATCAAGTTTTTTGTTGATATATAAGCTGAGATAAATAAATTATTCTATATAAAACATATCATTACCGTAAAATTGCAAGTATTTCTCTGAAATAATAAAAAAGTTTTCAAGAAGTTTACTGCAAGATCTTACATTCTCAACTGTACATTCTCGAGTCACGATGTAATTTGAATTACAAAGTTTCGCCACGCACAGTCTACATATCTCACAATAACAACAGGTTTGACTTGAATCGATGAAGATCTATCCTGGCAAATCGCAAGGACTCGATGGATAGTAAATATTATTCTATTCGCGAACACATACGTTATATCTGGAGATGTTAACGAGAGGTGACGAATAGGCACACAGAAGAGGGAGTCGATACTCGGCACGAAGAATTCTAGAGCATTCGTTTAAATTGGGACAGATTCATAAATTGAAACAAACGCCGACTATCGTTACGCCCACATCATCGCGTGGAGTGTAAGGGAAAAGAAAGCGTGATAATCTGAAATCTCTCTGAAAAATTTACTTTATTGCAACGTGCGCGCACGAGCGTACGGGAATATCCGGCGCGACTTTTCCATAGCGACGAATCGGAACTATACCTTTTTGGCACACCCCGTAAATCCATAAAGCATTTCGTGCAACTACGCGTCAGCGAGATCGATAACTAAATGGAACTCAGAGGGTTTCACGACTTATCAGGTCAGAATAAAGGTACCGACGACACGTTCTATTCGCGGGACTCGTCTATTTTCGTCTTGAGATTTCTTGTCGATGCAGCACATCAAGACAATATCGACAGTTTTACTAAAAAATCCGTGTCCGAGAAAAACACGTAGATGTGTGAAGGAGACAAATATCTGAAATATGAGATTGCAAGGAGAAGAGACATGAGACATAAATACGGAAAGGGACGTTATACATTGCTTTTTATCATTAGCCGGAAAAGATAGAAACTTATCTTATCGTTTAATCTAAAAATGGCGAGTGACAAATTATATATACGAGTCACATTTTAATATTACTGTGTGTGGCCTCTCGCTGCAGTTTCCTTCAAATTCCAAATTATAATTCCGATAGCGCTTCGATATTATATTTGGTTGCGTTAAATTATTTCTAACGTATTATATTATTTAATGTTTGTCGTTATCTTTATTTAAAATTATCTAAATAATTATCTATGTAAAGAAATGGTTTTACTTTATATATCTTTATCTATATTATTAAAATGTATTATGTCCCTCTTTATCTTAGATAAAAGTGCTCTTTAAAAAGAAAATGACTTTCAAATTATCTAAATTAATGTAAACAATATAATGAAAAGTATATATATTATCATTACTCTTAACTTTCAAGGTACAATTTCTTAACAGGAGAATTTTTCAAGAGCCAACAATAGTTTGCACAGATTAATAATGCAATATAAAAATTGCTTCAAAACTAGAAGTTCGAAAGCTTTTACAAGAAACTTTGTCAATCATATTATAATGTGAGTTATATATTTCTTCTATATTCTTCAACTTTCATCTTTATTTGGTCGAAATCAAAAGAAAAACATTTTCTGTCAGATTAAAATATCTGAAGAATTCTTGTTTTATAGAGGTAAAGCTTTAGAAATATAAATATATTATTTAGAAATATTTAAGATTTAGTAATATAAATATGCATGTCAATCCGATCTGTTTCTGTTTATTTAGAGATTTACATTTTTTGCGTTTAATTTTTATTATCCATTAACAGTTTAATTTTATCATGTTTTAGAGACTAAAGAAGACTAAGTAAAGATGAAACTTATTTCGTTATATTATTTGTTACATCATAGCTACATATTAAATATTTTTAACTAACATTCGTTAACTTGTTGCTCATTCTTGGCCTACCTTGACAAATCGATTAGTCTTTATTTAAAATAACGAGCAGGACACTCATCTTGATTTATAAATATATTGTTTCCGTATCTTAAATTGTTTCAATCAACAACGTGTGTAATTTTATCCTTTACCTGGATAAATTAAAAATTAAATCACCTCTATCTTGTCAAAGATACGTACATGTAACTTATCTCTATTTACATAATTTTGAGTTATTTAAACGCAATTATATTTCAACATCTATCGCGATTATTAGACTCTCATGTGCACGTGAATCATATAATTACAAATGCCGTTAGTCGGCGGTACAAGGGGATTCACTGGCGGTCCATCGAAGGATTATATCACACATTTATTTTAATCGCAGACATATGCAAATTGCGAATCTCGCTACGCAAAGAGCTCGCCGTTAGCCCTCTTGTCTCGATACCTGGCGCTGCCGCTCTTACGTAAAAGCAAGTCCATAATAAGGAATAAGATTTTATCGGTTTTTCATTCAGTATCCGCGCGCGCGCGCGACAATTCATTCTGGGAACGTGGCGTCTCGACGAGCATAATGACGTCATTGTTAAATAATTATTATTCCAACGGAGAGATCGCATTTTCCGCGTGAGCGGAAGGAGACTGGGGTCCGGCAAAGGGTGGAAGGCTGAAATAGTCGACGATCGATTTTGCTGAATGCGGAATGGGATTCATTGAGATCGCGCGAGCGCTTCGTGATCGTAGGAGGAGAGACGATAGAGCCTCGCGGCTATCAATCGGCTATCAAAGTCGCTGTCGTCCGTTCCGAATCACGCGTTTCGTCCGCCGTACAACGGAAGGAAATTACGAGCGATATGTGTAATCGTCGGCGTGACTAACTCGGTCGCTACTGCGAGAGCTTCGTCACCTTGGAAAATCGGCCTGTTCGTCAAAGGAGGAAACACGTCCCAGGTCCTCTTCCCTGTTAATCCCAAACACGGCAACGTACGTACACATACCATTGTGTGTATACGAGATGTATACACGAGATACATACGTTTACACAGTTAATACGTGCCCTTGTGATCCGAAGTTTCGCGTGAATTCCACGCGAATTTCACTGTTAAATTCGTAGCGTCGAATTCCACCAAATTTGAATTGTTTTTAATCATTCTTATAGGTCGCTATTGCTCCTACTTAATATGTCAATTTAAAATAATTAATACAAATTGAATAAGAAAAGCCTTCTACGATCGTAGCTAGATCTTCGTGCTATGTCTGTTTGTGTGATTTTATATACCCATTCAAATTTAACGAAACTGCGCGCTGATTACTTTTCAGACATAACACAGCCCTAAGTTAAATAAGAATGGGTAATATCACGTTTTATTAAAAGCAGTTTCGTTAAATTTGAATGGGTATATAAAATCACACAAACAAACGTAGCACGAAGATCTAGCTACGACCGTAGAAGGTTTTTCTTATTCAATTTGTATTATATATTATCGGTCAAATACTTCACTTTGTTTCGTTTAAAATAATTAAGTTAAACAAGTTAACTATAAAAATGTTAAATTTGATTCATTTAATTTATCATTTATTAGGTATACACATTAATACGGACATTATTTACTTTGAAACTCTAAGCAATTTAACTAAAGAAATGGGTTATTAGATGAAGTTGTTCTTTTAACTAAATATTTTGTGTTAAAATAATAAATTTCGACACACATAGAAGTTAAGAATAACAAAATGTTATTTAACTCAAGAAATTTGTTTAAATTTAATTTTTTAATATTTAACAGTGTTGACTAACGATATATAGAGATTCGATTAACGTTACGATTTTTCATCTTGAAAAATACTGTTTCTTTGAAATAATTAGAGGAAAGTCGTCAATACTAGCATCCTATTTTGCTTTTGAATAATATTTCTTAAACAAAAACTAAAAATAAAATTTCAAAAGCATAAATACAAACTAGAAAGTGACTTCTATCAGATAATATAGCAGTTTTTATAATACTATTTCGTATTTTGTAATAATTAATGTTTTTGCAACATAATCCAAAAAAAGCGTCTGAGAAATTGGGCTTTAAAACTGGCACCCTAAACAATAATAGCAGAATTCAGACACGGCCCCGTAATGGAGGAATTAACTATGATATAAATTGATTAACAAAGTAATAAAATATGTTTTTATATATTAAACAATTTTATAAAATTACAAAGCTAGAATTGATTTCTTCCACTTTATAAGTTTTTTTTCGGCACTTTATTAATGTATACGTGAATCCGATGCTATTCTTCCTACTTTAAGTACTAAAGAAAATATGAAAAAATTCATGAAACATCTGTCAACATTGTAGTTGAAGATTTCGTAGTAATTGTCTGATCTCACAGAGAGAGATGTGGTCCATTTTACGTTGCATAGCGATTTTATGTTTCAAACCGCATTACGAGGAAAATGTGAAAGAGAAAAATATAAACAAAACAGTTTTAGGAAGCTACAAATGTAAAATGATCTAATATTATCAATAATATACTCACTATTGTTTCAATTATGCAATTTGCAAGAGAAAATCGTGCAAATTTTATTTTCATTTTTCAAGATTTTGTTTTTAGCAGATTTTATAAAGAAAAAAACCATGAATATGTAAACCGTAGGTTTTTATTTTTTTAATCATTTTATCAGTTCATGTTTTTGTCAGTATTAATAGAGTGCAACGTTTAGTTTCCAAGAAATACGGGGGTGCCGCTTTAAGAGGGATAGACCAGACCAGTATTGACGTCTTTCCTCTAATAAATTATTTATTAGTTAATAATGAGTTAACTTAATACGATACACTGTTAAATTTGTAGTGTCGAATTCTACCTAACTTGAATTATTTTTAACCATTCTTATAGGTCACCATTACTCCTACTCAATATGTCGTCAATTAAAACTAAAACAATGAATTAAGCTAACGAGAAACGGCAATAAAGTTAAACAAGTTAACTTTGAGTTCAATTTAATTTATTATTTACTAGATACATACGTTAATACGGACACAATTTACTTTGAAATTATAAAGCAATTTAACTACAGAAATGGATTGACTAGATGAGGTTGTTCTTTTAACTACATATTTTGTGTTAAAATAATATTCAGGACACGTAGAAGTTAAAAATAACAAAATGTTATTTAACTTAAGACATTGATTTAAATTTAATTCTTTAATAGATTTATTTAACAATGTAATTTATTAAGAATTAATTTAGTAATTGCTTAAAAGAGGATTAAAATAAAAAATCTCGCGTAGCCTCTACATAAAGTTTAAATCAATCGATAATTAATTAAATAAGTTTCAATCATTTGAAGACACGCGCGAAAGAGCAATCAAAGGAACGATAATTAAATGTTGTTACATGACAACTAAAAAGTGAAGAGAACGATTGTGTATAAGAGTTTTATCGCGTTTTCCCTTTACGTTCTATCGGTTTTCTTTTTTTATTTACACGCTATTAACACGCAACCTAGAAAAAAACATAAGTGCCCTCGATTTAATTAATTTAACCACCCTAATCTGAGTGGGATTAATTCCGAGACGTAAAGTTCAAGGCGTCGCGCGCCGTTGAAGGGCACCGCTTCCTTCCCCTCGAACGGATTTTTATAGATCGATCATTCTCCCGAACGGTCTCAAACAAATGGCACTTAATCAGACTCAAATTAAAAATCAGTCATTGGCAGATAAAAGGAGTGAGAATTTCGTCATCCGAACTTTGTTTGTCCACTCGATTCATTAATGCGGCGATAATCATACAAACGAATCGAGTGAATGTGGAGAGGAGTATCGCTATCATATTTGTCTTGTACACGAAAAAACACACCGAGGACCGTTGCTCCGTTATCGTTGCTCCAAAGATAAAACGCGGAAAAGACAATTCTCGAGCGTATCTTTTAACTAACTATGTATTTAATCAAAACACGGGGCACAATATATATCAATTATCTCGAAATAAAAGATACGCGAGTTGAGCCGCTTTCGCAATCGCGGGCACAATCCGGTTCGATAGCAGGCATCGTTCTCGGATTATGTAAGAGTGGCATTTGCACATAATCGTGATCTTTGCATAAAGGTGACCGCGCACTGGAATTTATGTTCCGTTTTTTCTAGACAAATCCGAAATTCCAAAATCGAATTCCTGCTTATGCGAATTTCTGAGGAGCCAGAATAAGACGACTAAACAAATCGGCGACTCTGTCTTCTCCATTGGCTTTCTACACTTTGTGAGCAATTTTCTACATGGAGAAAATTTTCTCTTAAGCGAGAACTAAATTCAATATTATTGATCGTCTGAAGGCTGTACTAAATTTGTTTCAAATTGTTTAGAAAAATTAAATATTATTGATAGTCTAATTGTAAGAATCGTTTTAGAATTTATTCAAAATCATGCACTAAAAGAACGGTTTTGCTAAAGTATCTAAAAATTTAGGTAAATCTAAAAATAATTTTGTCAGACCATTAAAATAATTAGGAATTAATTATGACGTTTAAGTACAATAAGCAATGCTGCTAAATGTTTTGACGTTCTAACAACCAATTTGAGAATCCTACGTAATTATTTTAACGTCCAACAAAATTATTTTCACATCTGCATTTAGTTAAATTTTTAAATACTTTAGCAAAACCGTTCTTTCCATGTGATAATCGTGGAACAACATGAACGTCGAAGAATTTTATTATAATTTTGGTAAAATTTAATAACTTTAGTGAAATTTAGTAAAACTGTACCAAGTAACATTTGGCAAAATTTTACTTTTGGGACAAAACAGACATTGAAGGATTTTTTTATAATTTTACTTTAATTAGTAAAATTTTAGTAAAATTTTTTGCTAAATTAAAAAATCACGCTAGTCATAATTATATTAAAATTAAAATGCTAATTATATTAAAATTAAAGTTATAAAAATTTTTATAATTATACAAAAATTGAATCAAAATTTTGCTAAATTTAATTTACTCTCTAAATTCTTTGGAGTGGAAATCCAGCCGACTGGCTGGATTTTCACTCTTTTAGAGTGAGATTTTACTCCAAAAAAAGTGAGATTCCACTCCAAAAAGTTTAGAGAGTAGTAAAATTTTACCAAAACTAAAATTATAAAAAATTCTTCGATCCCACGATTATGATTTTAAAAGTGAGAAAAAAGAAATGTTTCGCCGTCTCTTTCTCCAAATAGACACTTTACACCTCATACCTTTTATTAAAATAGAAAAAAATAATAGGAAAGTGTCACGGAGAAGAGAAAACGTCCATTCGCGTAAGCTCTGGCGGGCACAGTATCAATATTTTTTATATATAACTATAATTAGCATTTTTCCGTAATGCGTGACGCGCAATTAACGTCCCGAGCCTCCTTCCGAGTATCGAAAATAGCATGTTAATGATCGCGCGGGTCGTAGCGTGGCCTCCAGAAATCGAACATGCGTGGAGGAGCGTGAAGTCCGTCCCTTTTCCACATCGCGCTCCCTAACCTTCCTACGCGATGATGCTCCCTTCGCTCCCTTCCCTCTCTCTCTCACTCCGTCGTCACGTCCGAACGTGTCGCGCTCCATCGTCCTTTAAGCGAGCGTAAAGACGCAGCTGGAAAGAAAGTACGGACCTCAGGATTCAATTTCCCTCTCGGGACACACCGCGCGACTGTTATTACACCCTTCACAGAAGCCCGCACTGTTCGCTCAGGTAGCGCGTTCCTGAGCACGCGTCCGCTTAACGAAGACGTTTCGCGGAATACGTGGCTGCGACGTGAGAAAGGCCGCGAAAGGAGCGGAGATCCTACGAGCGCGAGAGTGTGCCGTTATTTCGAGAAGCGATTTTCGATCGATTTCGATCGGTCCAATTGCCACGTCAACGCGCGCGCGATCAATGTCAGAATCAATGTCGAGAGCTCGACGTCGGCCTCTCGTTCGACCGTATATTGCCCGTATTCCAAACAACGCGCCGGGAATTCGCGCGAGACCTGCAGCGGGGAGCGAGTCGCTCACCTTCGTTCCCCGAGGTGGCAGGCAAATAGGAGAGGTGAGCGACTCGCTACCGTCTCTCTACGCTGATTCCGCGCACGCGGCGGCGTATACCCTCTCGCATACACCGCGTGAATCAACGGCGGAACGGGCACGGAGTCGCGCTGAAATCGCGGAGAAGGCGGAACGGTGCCCCCGAAGGGCGCTCTCGCGCGAGAAACTCGACGATAACCTCTACGAATTCCCTTTCTTTCTCTTTCTTTCTCTTTCAGCGTTCCCTCCTCGAACTTGGAAAATTGAGACGCCGAGAGGAGGAAAACGACAGACCGACACATCGTGCGAGAAACCGGCGACGGCGTGCGCGGGAAACTTTCGCTTCTTTTTACTTACAGTCGAGATGCTTCTTCTTGGGCCCGATCATCTCCTCCGTGGTGGCCTTGCAGACGGACTTGGCGAGGCCCTGGCCGGCGATGCTGTGCCTCGCGGCTAGCAGCCTGTCGTTGATCGTCTGTCCCGCCATACTGTCCACACTGGCAGGCAGCAGTCAGCAGTCAGCAGCAATTAGCGACGAGATCGCGTGTCCTCCTTCGGCAATCCGCCCGGATCGCGATAGAGTCTTTCCACCCTCGTGTACACCGGTGTAGAGCGAACGGCGGAGGGGAGCCGTGCGACTGACGAGGACGAAAAACGGGGGCAAGGACGGCGGCGACGAATCCCGACGCGAGGAGGAATATACCGATGGTCGCGAGAAGCGCGTGAAGTTAGCCGTCCTTGAGGCGACGCAGACGGGACGGACTACTACGAGAGCGAGCGAGACTATTACGGGGTTCGGCACTCTGGCTAACTTCACCGCGCACGGGCACCACGACACGATCACGATCACGGTCACGACACACGACAGACGACCAGGCGCTCACCGCGCGAGGCGTCCGCGACGTCCCGCTCTCACCCTGATATTATACTTGGCCGCGCCGCGCTGCTTTTCCGGTCCTCTCCGGCACCTCTCCTCGCTCGCGCTCACTCTCTCTCTCTTTCTCTTTCTCTCTCACTCGTCCTCCTCCTGTTCCACCACACACAACCTCCTTCTCCTCCTTCGCCTCCGCCTCTCCTCGTCCG
>QKQZ01025902.1:0-13038 GCA_003595255.1 Solenopsis fugax
CCAGAGGGCGCGCGCCGCGCCGGCACCGGCCAGCAGCCAGCTGCTCGCGCGTATTTTAAATTCAACTTCGCGTGTTTTAAATTCACCTGTCGTTCCCGGATAACGACGATGCTACCGCGGCTGACAGATCGCGTCTCACGCGAAAGAGTCTTAAAACGATCGCGAAACTCGAAAAATCTGTGCGATACAATAAGACTGATTTATATTATGCCTATATTATATTTCCACCAACGCACATTAACTTTGATCTCAGTTTAACTTTTACTCTTTATCTTTGTTTAGTTCTAAGAATTGGAAAAAGATAAAGAGTAAATTGAACTGAGATCAAAGTTAATCTACATTTGTGGAAATAGGCATTATTGTCATTAAATTTGTTCGTGTTGCTTGAGTCTCTAGAAATTTTGTCAGTAATTACATAAACCTCGAAGGTCACTTCAACTTTGATTAACTTTAATCGAAGATTAACTCAATCGACAGAGTTGCCAACATGGAAAACAGTTTATTATTAGACGAAAACGCAAAATTTTCTTCTTTTCTCTTTCTCTATAAACGCTACAATATTATTTAATATTAAATAATATTTCTAAAATATGTAATATTAATAAAAAGTGGTTATATGTCCATTCCTGATAACATTATGTAAATATTATATGAATATTATATGAGAAATAATATTGTTATTACAATATTTTAAATTATCGGGAATATTATAACTTTTAAATATGATAATTATATAGTTTATGAATATTTTATGCATAATAATTCATATTAATTTTTGAACAAAACATTTTCATAATAGGTATTCTACGAATATTGAAATAATATACCACGAATATTATATAAAGCGAACATATAACATTAATACAATATTTCTATAAAATATTATTTTGTCGGAATATTATTTTAGTATTATTTTAATTTTTAATAATATTTGGATAATCTAGGAATATTGTATCGTTTACAGGATTATAATATCTGTATTTGATTAATTATAACATTTGATATATTTTATAGTTTTAATATAAATAGATGGAATTATTAATTTTTTTTATTATAATGAATATGAGTTATTGGTAATACTACTAAATCATGTTAATCGTCGATTAAAATTAATCGGAGTTGGTTGAAGTAGTCTTTAAAGGTTTATGTTTAATCAGAAATTTTGAATAATCGATTTTTTTAAAAACACGTTTTCTTGAAGTGTGTTAAAAATGTTTCTTATAAATTTTAAATTGATTCGTTTTATTTTACCGGAGATACTTCTCGCCAAGATTGGGTTTGATATGCATTCTAGAAATTTTAAACGTATGATAAGATTACGTAGGATATGTATTTTTCCCTGATGAAAATTTTTCTCATTTTCTCAAAATTTTTCATATAATTTTTCAAAAATTTTTAAAATTTCTGTATAATTTTATAACTTTCTCAAATTTTTTTACAAATTGGAACACTTTTCAGAAATACTCAGAAATCTACATCTTTTCTTAGAATTATTTTTTATATGTATCAATTATAAAATATTCTAAGATTTCTAAGATTTTTTGTTATATAACATTTGATAAAAAGTTATAAAATCTAAAAATGTTAATGTTTTTTAAGAGTAAAGGCCAGGGTCGCTTATTTACAAATGTAATCAAACAATATATAGCGACTTTGTATGAGCAGCCAATATATAATAGTTGCTCGTACAAAAGTCGCTATATTGCTTGATTGTTTTTTTTTTTTTTTTTTNTTAGAAATTATGAAATAAAAAATCTCAGAATGAACGCATGTATGAAAAATTCTAAGAGAAGTTGTAGACTTTCTGAATATTTCTGAAAAATGTTCCCATTTGTAAAAAAGTTATAAGAAAAATTTTTACCAGAGTTGTATAATAGATAAGTAACTTAATAGTGGGAGCTTTCTAGCAAGAGATTCAAGTCGACACAGGAGTTATTCTGTCTTTGTCTTTTACTGAACATCAAATAAAGATAAAATGACTCCTGTATCAATTTGTCTCTTACTGGAAAGCTTCTAATATTGGATTCAGAGAATTATATTAGATGTATAAAAGTAATGCCAATATACAGCTGACACTGTTTGTTCGGGTGTAATATATAACTTTATTATTCAATAAAATCAACAATGTTTCGTTCCCATGATTGGATCAGCCTCAGTACAATAAGTTATTAACAATTATAGAGAAGTTATTAACAATTATAATTCTTAAGATGAACGCATGATATAATTCTATTTGTTTGATAGATATAATTCTAATCTTTCGTTTACTATTTTCTTTATAAAAATGCAATCTACAATTAAAAAACAAAAAAATAATATTGAAAATTTAAATAGTATATATGTGCATCTAGTATATCATAATTTTAGTCATTTGTTATAATATATGTTTATACTTTTATCACCATGAATTTAATTTTTAAATATATACGAACTAATTTAATTATGCTG
This sequence comes from Solenopsis fugax, assembly GCA_003595255.1. Taxonomy (NCBI): domain Eukaryota; kingdom Metazoa; phylum Arthropoda; class Insecta; order Hymenoptera; family Formicidae; genus Solenopsis; species Solenopsis fugax. Next base: position 2,449 of record QKQZ01025902.1, read on the forward strand.
TAATTTTTTTATTGATTTTTAATGTAGTCACATCATTCTTCAAATTAAACTTTTACTAATTATGAAGAAAGGTATACAAAATAATTTGGTTGTAATCTTTAAGGCAATTAATAAAAGTATTTTACAAAAATTGATTGCAAACTTTGCATTATGTAATTTTTTTTCTTATCACTTTTTAAAAATGAAAGTTTCTTCCGTTCAATAGAAATGCTTAGCTTTTCCGCCTTTATTAATTATTAAAATAAGAAGGAAAATGAATATTTAAGAAGGTTCTAATGTTCAAGATTCTTATGTTCAACATTTATATTAGAAGGAAAAACAAGTTCTTATAGTTAATATAAGAAAAAAACATTTATATATATATATATAAATGTTTTTTTCTTATATTAACTATAAGAACTTGTTTTTCCTTCTAATATAAATGTTGAACATAAGAATCTTGAACATTAGAACCTTCTTAAATATTCATTTTCCNTATATTTCTTGAACTTAATATAAGAATCTTGAACATTAGAAAAAATTTTACATGCCGCAAATCACGTTTGGCCAGTATAAATAAAAATATTGAATTAAAATTGGTAAATTGATATGTATGATATATATATATATATACATATATGTGTGTGTGTGTGTGTGTGTGTGTGTGTGTATGAAATTGAAAGGTATCATACTTAGTACGAGGGTCGTTCAATAAGTCCTTAGAAAAAGACAGAAAAACAAATTATTTTGAGTAATTTTTTTTTTATTTTTTACATAATCTCCTTTTAGCTCGATACACTTTTCCCAGCGTTTCTCCAACTTTTTTAAGCAGTCCAAAAAATAGGATTTCGAAAGGTCCTCAAAATAGGCATCTGTTTGGGCGATGACCTCCTCGTTCGACGTGAATCGTTTTCCGCCGAACCATTTTTTCAAGTTTGGAAATAAAAAGTCACTGGGGACCAGATTTGGCCCTCTTTTTTGGACGGCTTAAAAAAGTTGGAGAAACGCTGGGAAAAGTGTATCGAGCTGAAAGGAGATTATGTTGAAAAATAAAAAAAAATCTACCCAAAATAATTTGTTTTTCTATCTTTTTCTAAGGACTTATTGAATGACTCTCATATTATACGTAAGATGCTTATGTATGATATATAGAATATAATACGTTCCTAATCCTGGGAACAAGTATCATTTCTTTATACTTGTCTGTACAGACCCGACGACTTGTTTTGCGGCTGTAGAAATTTTTGTCGACTGGGGGGAAGGGAGAGGAAAAAGTCGATAAAATTATGAAATACAAAATTTTTTTCTAGTTTAATTATCTGTAACCTTAAAAATTGCAAACGTACAGGAAGCTCTCTATTGATTCCTACTTATAAATTCATTCATCAATTCATCCAGGTTATCGCCAATGTCCTTCGCACGAATATGCAACTATGCGTGGATATACGACCAAGTTGCTCAGTCGCATTTGCATCATGCATGTTCATAGTCATGTTTTTAATCTTTTCAGCGTAGAAAAGAAACGTTGTGCACGATGAGGATCATCAATATTAGCCGAATTAATTTCATTCAGGAACAAGATTCCTTACACTTTCGTTATTTTTCAAAGACTCGACTACTTTTTTCACAAACTTAATTACTTTTTTAGACTTTAAGATGTCAAGAAAAAGCTGGTGATGATCAAACGGTCCATCCAGATGAATACAGATCATCTTTTTAAAACGTTAATATAGGTTTCACATTGGACCCATTGTCAGTTATACTGATATTGTGAGTGTATTGATCGGCAGCCGCGCACAACACTTTCCTGATAAATTTAAAAAAATTGACAGTTGATTTTAAATTCTATTCTTGGAATTCTCGAATGTGGATTTCCACACCAAGATTTCTGGTTGTGGATTGCTCCACAAATCCACACACAATTCGCCGGGCTTATGCCTATAGACCATCTATTGTATGCTACTAAAGTTTTAGAGGCATGTTTTAGAGACAACAACTTCGGCAAAAGGTAACTTATGTGGGCCTGAAATAGATGACTCTGTACAAGTTGAAAAATAATTTTTTTAATTCAATGTAAACTGCACTTGAAACTTTAAATGTATTTTGTTCACAAATATGTTTTCAAAATCGGGCCAAGATATGCCAGAAACCGCACTAATCAATATAAAAGTTTAAATTTTCTTTTAAACATCTATATCTAGTTTTTAATAGATGCAGGAATTTTTTTCAATGCATTCTTTTTTATGGACGAAAAATGTTCGCTTTTTGGTACGAAAATCGAAATCTTAACTCCGAACAGCCGCTATTTTCTCCCTATTCAATATTTTGGAAAATCGAACGATTAAAGATTAGATTAACTTATATACTTATTGGGTTGATACGTATAGTACATTTTCATTGTATGTTTCATTGAAAAAAAAGTAAAAGGATCGAACGAACTTATATAACCCAATATTAACTTAAATCTTTTTGAATTTTTGATTTATATAACCTTGTTTCAAACAATGGTCACCGCAAAACGCTTTTGAAAAAAAGGTTTCCCGGACTATAACTTTATTACTAATCAATATTTTTGCATAAAAAAAATTATGAAGTCTTCAAACATTGACCTTTTTAATAAAAAAACTTTTATAAAAAAATATGCATACACTTTTCAAAAAAATTCACAAAAATTCGTTTTTTTGACTTCGTAACTAGGGATAACTCTTTAAACGCGATAAATATGCATACGAGCATTGGAGAGAGAGAGAAAGCGAAGATTTTAAATGCAAAAAGTGCAAGCAAATAAACAGATCTGCTATATTGTTACATCCAATACAACACCGATTTTTGCAAAAAGTTTTTAAAAGGGTTTTAAAGCCATTTTAATGTTTCACATTTTATGTACAATAATTCTGAAAAGATTCTGCAATATTTGATATGAAATATTGTAACAAAAATGTTTCTAAAATCAATCACATTTAGCAAATTTGAAAATATATTGAGTGTTGCAAAAAGTTTCCACGTAAAATGATTTTGGAAATTTGCAAGTAATATACGGCACCGCTATTAGATGAATGCGGTAGACTTTTCATTCTCGTAAATAGAAATCATACAAGATAGAATAAAAACGCAGCATTACGAAATATTTTACCTGTGTTCTAATAAAAGGATCCTTCGAAAATGAATCCCTAAAATCGGACTCCAAGGGGAAAAATAAATGAAACGTGTTTTAAAAGTGTAATTTCACTTACAAATTGAAATAAGAACGCCTTCTACGGTCAAGCTAGATTTTAGTGCTTTTATTAATTTTACTTGTGTAATTTTTATATACCTTTTTTCAAATTCAACCGACTGCGCACCGAATTACTTTTCCGGTCATAACACAGCTATAAGTTGAACATGAATAGGTAATATCACATTTATTAAATTAGAAATAATTTAATAATTAGCGATGCTAACTTGCATCTTGATGTTAGACCCCTTTTCCCCCCTGAGAAAATTGTAATTTCACTTAGTTTTGTTTAAAAATTAATTCAGGGACCTAGTGTATGTATTCTCAAAAGAATCGTAATTTTTCGGAATAGTTAACCATTTCAGTAACCTTCTAGCAATATTTCAGAAAAGTTGCAGACTTTGTTAGTAACCTTCCAGTAACTTTTCTATAAGATTTCAACTATTTCAAGTGTAAGAATCGCAGATATTTTGCTATTTCAGAACTGTTTTAGAAGTATTGTATATTTCTCAATTTTTATGAAGTTTTACATTTCAATTGAAACATCTTTGAAAATTTTGATGCTGTATGAGATAATTTTGATTTAAAACATTAACGATCCTAAGATGTCAGTATCGTGGTGTCGGTGTGATATACAGTGTTGTTTAAACTCAGAAAATTCAGAGAATACAGAAAATTTATACTTTCTCTCTCTTTCTATGTATATTATCTAATATACAATATTATATATATAATGTACTATATTGTACATTAATATAGTAATATTATTATAATATATTATATTATAAAATAGAATAATAGATTATATATATAACAAAGTATAACTGTTTTGAATAAATTTAATTTTTATCATTCTATGCACGACATCGCGTTATTCGTTTTTGTTTTGGAAAAAAAAGTTGGAAAGAGAATTAAATGATTTTAAAAAATTTAATGTTATATTACTCTACATGAATATACTTGTGTATATTATCAAATACAATAAGATTATGTGTATACCAAACATTGTGAAGAGTTTTTTGTAAAAAGTAGAAATATTTATCAAGAAATATTTAATTAAGGGTGAAGTATTTCTGCAACAGCTCCTCATATATATCTTTGTCGCTTTCCAGAAATAAGCAAAAGATGACTCTATCCATCTGAAAAATTGTAAGAAAATTAAAATAAAGTTACAATAAAAATTTAATCTGTATTTTTATATCCAAAAATTCTAACAGTAAATATATATAGTCTTACCGTATCTTTGTTATCGAGAAGAAATTTCTTAACTGTTGATAAAGCTATTTTAGCCGCTGGTCTTTGTGGATATCCGTAAATTCCAGTTGATATGCATGGAAATGCGATGGTACGCAGATGATTTTCTTTAGCCAGAGCCAGACTATTCTCGTAACACTCTTTTAACTTCTCTGGCTTCTCACCTTGTGGACCAACCGTGTGAATAATATCTGAAAGAAAATTATTTAAATGTCCATTTTTTAATAAGATATGGATTGGATTAAGCCTTTTATGCCTGGTGGAACATATATGTCCCAATTCTTCAAAAATTCATATCTTTTGTAAAAATAAATATAACAACTTCTTTCTGGCCTCATTTAAAAAATGAAGGATAGGACACTTCATAAAAAAATCCTTATGAGAAATTTTACTCCTTGATCTATAATCATCAATCTTGCCTCATCAAATACTCGTAAAATGTGGTAAAAAAATACATAAATTCACAAAAATTAAGATAGCGAGTTTTTTCTAGGCTTATTTTGATAATCAACATCAAAATTATATGGAAAAAATAATTGTTTAATTTCAAAATAATGAATTCAATATGGCAGACTAAAATGTTAAATTTTGTTATATTCACATGTAAGTTAGTGTATATAGATTTTTGAAGTTACTGATAATGAACTTGCAAAAATGTAAAACGGTGGATCCAATATGGTAAACAAAAATGCTAAATTTTGTTGGAAACTCATTTTCCAGAGGTTTCTCAAATTGTTAATTATGGATCTAAAATTAAAATCTTCATATTCTCTGATGAGAACTACCTATGAAAACAACTGATATTTCAAATCAGTAATCCCAAAAATTCCTGAAATCTCAGAAAATCTGAGTTTCATCCAAGTAAATTTTATATTCTGGTCCATCATATTGGATCTGCCATTTTTCACCTTCAGCTAACACACTATATCAGATTCGATATTTTGCTACACATGGATGTATGTCACCCAACCATTTTCAATTACATATATCTCTGTATATAATGCATAGAACTTGAATAATTTTTTTTAATTGATACGCCAGAAGGTCAAGAAGAATGAATAGGTGTGAATCAAGAAGTCGAATATATTCGAAATGTTCAGGAGAGAAAGAAGCAAATTCTTTGTGAATGCCAAACATTTTTGTAAACAGCCCATATGTACGAAATCCATGTCAGCTGAGGATTAATTTTAAAATTTTAACAGCTGAGCAATCCTAAAAACTTTTAAACGTGAACTAATACCAATTATTCTTAGAAAAAAGTCAGGCAAAAAAGCAAAGTTGTTCTTGCAAATTATTTACATTTAGCTGGCAGCATATAGCCTCCTGTGATTTTAGCTTCGCCGACTCTGCATCCTCCTAACGTTGCACATTCTTTCTTTAAATTTGGCCCTGCTGCTCGATGAATGGCACCGTCAACTGAAATTTTTGTTATCGTTTTATATCTCTTGAGTACATAAAGAAACAGTTTTTTAATAAGAATGTTATACCTCCACCACCTCCCAAAAGACTCGAATTAGCGGCGTTGACGATTGCATCTATCTCAAGTGACGTTATATCTCCTTGCCACATTGACACTTTCTTAGCTATGGCTTCATCAACTTTTTCAACCTTTTCGACAGTCTTGGCGATATTGGACTTATTTTTGTCCCAGTACTCTGACCATGTAGAAATCTGATCAAGAGTTGTCACTTCTGCCTTATAAAAGCTCCTCTTTTCCTCCGGCGGCATGTTCAAGAATTTTTCTATTTACAGAAACAATGGAAAAACATCAGGATACTTTATAGTCCCTTGACTGTTGTCCATTTGATTGATCATTCGCTGGAAGCGATTGCTTACGTTTCTCGTCTTCGAACGACATCTTGCCCGCAGGTTCGACGGAAGCGGCTGAGCTGCCTCTCAACAGGAAATTCTGCAGGACACGAGCTCGTCTACAGGAGCAACTAACAACGGTCGCCTAGAAACCAAAAGCAGCGTTCTCGCAACTTTCGGAAGTCACGCGGATGTCATGCCGGACACGCTCTTCTGCCTTACTTTCAGAGCCAGCATGTTCCGCGATGCGAGAATCACTTTGAAAGACCTTCCTGAATGACTACGTGGTGTCGTTGCAAATTTCGCCGTGTGTTGCCAGAAACGGCGAAATTGCCGCGAAAACGCAACTCTCCTTTTTCACAAGCGATTGAAATGCGGACCAATGTGGACTCTGGACTCTGGTTAGCCCGGTTTTTTCGATCAGCCGGTGACGAAACTACCATCGCCATCTGACAATTTCAATGCGATTTACGTTGCATTTTCTGGATAGCGCCATCTGACAGCGACCTTGAAGATTTTTCGCGCGAGTAATTCTCTGAAGGTAATACGTTCGTATTTTCTGTAACAGGGTCGTCCATGATTTTCGAATTTTTATTTTAAATGAAAGTTTAGATGTTAAAAACAACTATTACAATCACAATATATATTAAAAATGATTAAATCTGTTATTTTTAGTGTATTAAACATCATAAGCATGTTAAACGCAGATATTTTCGCGCACCATGATGGTGTCGACAACGTGACGTCATAATTCAGTACAGATTTAACAGTTCGTTTTCAAACATTTCGCAATGTGTGAAAATATTAAAAATATACAACAAACACTAATAAAACGTAATTACAAGTGGTGCTACGTTCCCTTGTGTAAAAGTACGACTGTTTCTGCGCTTTCAAAAGTGTTTATATCAGTACCAAAAGGAGATATCAGAAAGAAATGGTTCGAAATTGCAAGACGCAACGACACTTTGTCTGCATCATTAAAGTCCAGCATATTTTGTTGTAAAGATCATTTTAATTTGTTGTAAGCTTAAATATTATTTTTGCAGTTAACTAGTAAAACATAATGACAATTAATTTCGTCTTACAGTTGCAAGAAGATATAGAGAACTATATGAGAGTACGCCCGTATGGAAAAAAAATTATAAGAAAACTATTTAAAAAAATATTAGAAAACTACTGAGAACAATACAGGAAAACTATTAAAACACTATTGAAACACTATTGAAAAATATTGGAATACTACAATGTATAATACTTATTATAACACTATTGAAAACCTATTCGTAAAGTATAGTGTCATTCACTGTATTTTCATCGATAACTATACTTGAACACTTATATTAAAACTATTTGTAAATTATTCAAGTAAAAGAGACACCAAGTTTCGCCCAAGTTTCCCAAAAAATAAAATTTGAAAAAATATTCAAACTAAAGCTATTGACACACTGATTCCTTATATGTAGATGTCTAAGTGGACTCGGGTCAGGATCCAAAGATTTTGGTCCAAAATAATACTAAAGAACAACAGCTGACCTTAGCGTTATTTTACCGATTTAATCTCCAAATTTCTAATCCAAAATTAATTTCTTATGGACAAAATTTATCCAAGGCTTCCTTAGTCTTTATCAGTTCTAATGGATGAGTCACAAGGATGTCAGTCTTAATNGCGGACCGCCTATGGGTTGTTGGCGTTTGTATTTTTATATTTAAAGGACATAGATGTACGACTATAAATTAGATTTAAATTTATATTTATTGTGGAAATGACAATAATATATTATTACAATATATTGAAAGAGAATATAAAACAATTTTAAATATAATATTATATTAAATAGTTTTAAATAAATAAACAATTTAATAAAATTATATAAAACAATTTTAAATATAATATTAAAATATTCTTTTCAGTTGATTTTTGAGATTTCTAGGCAAATTAATAAGTTGTAATACAATATATAAAATTAAAGAACAAAGTATACATTATTTGCAATACAATTATATATATACATATATAAAGGACAAAAATGTTAAGTTATGAAGTATTATAATTAATGTAATAAAGTTATATTGATTAATCAATTTCTAGAGTATTGACCAAAGGCACAATATATAATTTATCTTCTTTATAATGCATGTTACAACACTTTTTGTCAATGTTTGAAGGAAAACAAGCGACATCATTGTCTGTTTCTCGCGCTATAAATGGAAACATTTTTGTTGATATATTTTTGTATTTATAAAGTTCTTCGTCCATTACTTGAAAAAAATTTTAATTTCTTCTATCACTTTCCATTGAAGCCACAGTCTTTCGAATTACTAAAAACCAAATTATTTATACAATTTCGAAAAACTTGTTCTACCAAAAATGATATCGTAGATGGAAAATTTTATCGTCATTTAAAAGAACAAAATATTACACGTGATAACATCACTGTTCAATGGAACACAGATGGTGTAGAAATATTTAATTCGTCCATGTAAAAAAATATGGTGCTATATGGTGATAGAAGAAATTAAAATTTTTTTGTAGTTGAATTTCTTCGTAACGTGTTTTACAATTATTACATTCAGTATTAATAACCTGATGAAATGTTAATTTGCTAAAGCACGTTGGGCAAAAATAATATTTATAAGAAATTAAAAACTGTAGAAAATGATATTTTGAGTGGTGCACCTTAAATGGCAAGTAGCAATCAATAATTTTAAGTAGAGACTTTGCAATCCACTATCAGTCAATTTATTTTTAACTGTCATACTCATTATTATTAATCGGCTTTATTCTTTACTTAAATCACATCCTATATGGCCTACTAAAGATGTTCGAATTTTCTTTGATGTGTATACATCTTATTTTAGAATAAAGGAGGATAGACCATTTGAGCTGATTTTGATCTCCCGCAAATTTCGTTCAAGTTCATGAAAATATATATATCTTGAAGTAAATTGAATACAATTTACCTCAAGATATATAGATTTTTTATGAGTTTGAACAAAATTTGTAGGAGGCTAGAATTGTGTCCCAAATGGACCCTCCTGCTTGTACAATATGTTTGTATATTATATAAATTTTACTATAATACTGTAATATACGATAATATATTAATTTTCTTTTAACAAAACAGAAAGTAAATATTTCTTGTGACAGTACGTAAAGAAATTAAAAACATCTTTTAATATNGAAATTAAAAACATCTTTTGATATTACATAAAAATAGGAAACATCTATTTTGATATTAAAAAGTAAATATTCCTTATAATGTTATAAACAAAAAACAAAAACAAAGAAACATTTTTTAACACTAAAATTGACTTAAAAATAAATATTTCTTTTATTTTCTATCATTTTTTAATATATTATCGTCCCCTTCTCTAAAATCAGTCTAACAATAATTGTATCAAAAGAGATTACTCATTGTCATTGTCCTCCTGCTTTTTTCTGCTTGCTCGAGGTACAGCGTTATTACATTTTTGTATGACAGCATTAAAAAGTTTTTGAGTGTCTTTATTACACTCGAATATTAAAAACACGTGTGCTGTAATAATAAAATAAAATGTAATTATTTTTAAGGAAATTTCAAAAATAATTTGATAATAAAAAATTGTTATTTAATAAAAATATATATATCAATTATATACACACACACACACACACACACGCACGCACGCACGCACGCACGCACTCACGCACGCACGCACACACACAACACACACACACATAGAGATATCAGACTACGGCTCCTGGTAACACGGTCGCATGCCGCACACAAGCGTGTCGCGTCGGTTAGCAAGAGACAGACATATACGAGCACACTTTAGCATACACGTGTAGTTCGCCACGTCTGTGTGCGATCGTGCTGGCAGAAGCCCTATTTTTGAAAACATGCGAATAACTTTCGTATGAAATTATTCGATAGTTTCTCCCGTTGGCTATTTTCCCACTTTCATATGCAAAAGTTATTCAAATGTTTACAATAATACGATCCCAGGAGCTTGTAGCCTGGCATCCCTCTGTAAACATCCATACACACACACACACACACACACACACACACACACACACACACACACACACACACACACACACACACACAGACTATTTATTTAACCCTTTTGCTTATCCAATATTAAATAAGGACAAATGCTTACAAGCTCTATAAAAGCCAAAGCGAATCTTTTGTAGTCTTGCTGTTTAATGTAAGCTAGCTGTAACTTACCTTTGCTGCTTGATATTATTGCGAAGATGATCACTTCAATTGTATAGTTTAACTCATTGACTTAGCGCCGCAAGTCGCAATCGCGCTTTCTGATCACTCGTCCACATGCAGTTCCTC
>QKQZ01025910.1:0-32093 GCA_003595255.1 Solenopsis fugax
AATATAAAGCAATAAGATCCAGCTATGACCGTAGAAGGCTTTTCAGTTCAATTTACATTCATATTTTTTTAGCTCATAATATATGAAACCGATACCTCAGAGTCTGATAAAGACGATAAATGAGACTCGAATCATAAAATATTTTATTCTCAAGTAATTACAGTTTAAAAAAAAAATGTGTTACAAAAATTTGCAAAAAATGAGTACTTTGGATAGTTTAAGTTTTTTTTTTAACATCAATCCTAGTCTTTAAATTATATTACAGCAATGTAATCGTACCCATGTATGGGGAGCTAGGGTTAAGCCAAAAAATCCTTTAACCGTCTGCCGCAACTGTCATATTCAACGACGTTGTTGAAACGGTGTTACAATATTTACGCGAAAAGTGACTAGGCTGAAAAATCTTTTGTGCATAGCTAAGATCTTGTTTACAGTTGAATACACACCCAAGGAACAAGACGTGCGGTTAATGCAACGTAGAAACTTACGGGGCCCGACACTCCGAAAGTTTCGCCGAGTATCACGAAGGCATTTAACAACTGCTGAACTTTCAGTCTCAAAAGTTAAAAGTTGTTCTGTCGCTGGGGTCGGCACTTTAAACTGAATCTTATGCGATTCACGTCATCGCCGTGTGAAATGACACACTTCAGATGTCCGCCCCGATCTTTTGACATTATCTCTAGCCCGAGCCGTTTCAATCATCTCTCCGCGGCCATTGCTCGATTATCTTTCGCGTCGAATAAAAACGCCGTACGCTGCGTTCTTGTAGCATCGTAGCATCGAAACACTTCGTCAATCCCTCTGTTACGCAAAACATTGGTGAAATTTCGGGATAATGAAACACGAATGCATCGCGCGCTCATCCGGATTGCGCTTCCGCTCCGCACAATGTATCCCCACGTACACGCACGGTGCAAAGAACCGCGCTAAGAAATCTTGGCAAGCTCAGCGGAGCGATAGAAATCTTGTCCTACCGTAACTGGCGTAATACGACGTTCCAGCCGGGCTACCACGAGATATCGCGAATCGTTAATATATGTATTATCCTTGGGACATAATTATACGTTCGCGACAGCAAAACACGGCGAGGGGGAGAGATAAAGAGAGCGCCGCTTATATATGAGCCGCATCAAACTTGGGGAACGGGTCAATGGTCTGTGAATCGTCGGCAAGATAGGAGTTCGCAATAGTCGTTTCGTAACTGTTACGTCGCCGCGTTGCACTTCACGACACGCCGCCCGGTACGCCGAGCTATCCGACGATCGCGAGAACGGAAACGTTTTCGAGAGTATCGAAACTGCGGGACGCTTACACGTTTTACGCGCGCTATGCACGAGTGTGAAACGATTGTTTCAGAAATTGTCACTGGATCGAGATGGCTAACTACGTAACGTTGACGCACGGTTATTTGCTTTACAGTAATGGCCGAAAAAGAGTCATAAAAAATAATTGCTTTATAAGCCTCTAGACACTTGCCGTTTGCGTGACAATCCTACATCAAAATAGATGACTTGCAATACAATTGCGGAGAAGCGGAACTTTAAAGTGGAACAATCCTAGTAGGGATGCTTCATGCATTTTTTTAATAATTAGTAGACAGTTTTATTACTTCTGTTTAGTAACTGAAAAGTAAAACTGCTGAGAATCCTAATCAAGATGTATAACGCTTTGCCTGCAGTTGCTGCGCATAAAAGATGCGCAAAATCTGAATTCATTTACTGAAGAAAAACATGACAATAAATGGACTATTTAATTGTTTAACTACACTGAGAGAGAAAAATGTAGTGGTGGCAACTATAAGGGAACAACCATACAAATTGTGTTAATATAATTATAATATATAGTTAAGTGAATTATATTGCAGTTATTGCAACTAAGTTAATGGTTAAAAGAACAGTTAAAATACAATATAGTTCACTTAATTATATATTATAATTATATTAACAAAATTTGTATGATTGTCCCCTTATAGTTGCCACCACTACAATTTTTTCTCTCAGTGTAGAAAGACTGAAAACCTATCTATTAACACTAAACAATAACTAAGCAGATGTCTATGCATATTTTTATCAGAAAAACTGCTTCAACCACTAATTAAAATTCAAGTTCTTGTCTATTTCCTACGCAATACTGTTGCAATGAAAATACAATAATACTAGATAATAACTGGATGGGTGTCTAAGAAAACTGCATACATTTTTACGAGAGAAATTTTACTCACTAATTATAAATCTTGCCATTTTTATTGAGAATGCTAACATACTTTAATTTATGATAATGAGAATAATTTAATTAAATTTTTTGTTTCTAAATAAAATGTGTCGTGCCATCTGCGCTTTAAGTGAAGCGATCGTTTATTAATGTATAAATACCATGTTATAAAATGCTAGTAACAATGCCATATTCTGATATTATGTCCCACATTAACTACTGCGGAATCGCCATTTGAAACGGTAACGATATCTTTGCTTATCATGTTTCCAGCTATTATAGCCTTAACGCATTACCTTCCGCAGTTGCGGGAGAAGACACTAAGGGATGCGATAGATATTATCTGCAACGTCCCTAAATTTCTGGAGTGGTATTCTCAAGAAATAACCGTAGGTAAGAATATCAGTACTTTACGGAGAATAATACAAATATTAATAATAACTGTGCAAAATTCGCCGTCTCGAGTACCATTACCGTAGCTCTTCAAGACATTACTTGGCAATATCGAAATTCGCGATGGAGTTTTCACGCTGGACCATATACCCCTCTCGATTCCAGTAGATTCCTTGGAAATGGCAAATGCGATCGTATATTTGCGATGTAAATGTTTAAGGAGCAGCCTTACGGCGTTACAGTAATTTTCGCGCGAATTAGAAATAACGGCCGCAAGGACGGCGACAATTACAGATAGAAACTATCCTTGCGAGGGAAATGAATTGTATCGTTCTTTTCTCGACGCGAGTAAGCGACAGGTAACCCGGGGATGTCGTACAGTAACAAAAGTATTGCGCGATAGCCGAGCTAATTTCTGCCACCATTTGAAAATTAAACGGCAGAGAAAATATTTATGAGCACTTTACTAAATTAGATGTCCGTGCAAAAGATCCCATTGTGCGTTGTATAAAGTCCGTAGACGCGATTACACACACCCATTGTACGCGTGACGACAAGACGACGTCCGTAAAAACCGTAGGCGTGCGTAGGAGATTAATTATCGCGAGAGAGAGAAATTACGGAGTATATTAACCCAATTTATACATGCCGTATTATTTTTACCAAACCTGGGAAAATTATTCTTCCGCGATTTTAAATAATTTTATATAATTGTATAACGTGTTATAAATCAAGAAATTAGAAAAACAAACTGAAACTAAAATGTACTAAGAAATTTTCGTTATTTTCGTGGATATGCTCTCTGGGGTATTGATTTTTCAATCATTTTTTGACATGGAGAGAAATAATATCAAAAGCTTTTTCTTATTCTGATATTTAGATAAATTTTCCACGTCACACACGGAATCGTGAAAGCACCCGAATTCGCGAATAAATCAAATTAGAGCTGAACATTCCTCTATTTTCGATTACTCGCAGGAGATTGCCGCTTAAGATAGTTAGCGGCAATTCGCTGTGCTGCAAGGTGAACTCGATTTATACCTCGATATAGTCGATCCGTAACTCTCCGTAATTTCCCATGCCCGTCGACAAATATCGTTGAATTTCGTGGAAACACGTATGTACTAACTCACCTGAAGACGCTCTCGTCGTAAGATAGCAGAATGCGTACTGGCTGACTGATGCTACGTTTCTTTACTTCGTGCGCTGGCTCGATGTGTACGCCGTGAATTATCTGGAAAACAAAGGCGGAATTTGATTAGAGTTTGCGTAGAATACCAGGAATACCATGTAGAATACCGCGTAAGAGCTTCGTTCGTAATTTATTAATAAATATGTTAATAACGTAGATTGTAAAATAAAACGTGAAGCAGCTAACACGGAAAGAAAAACTTTCACGGGCGCATCTTGTGGTTTGCTAAAACTGTATTTACTATTGCAGCAAGAGAAATTTGCTACCGTTGTTATTATACATCAGTTTCTTAGCAAAGTTCACTTGCTTGCTATGATTATATCGATGGAATCTGTTATTTTATCTCTAACAGACGCAGCTAGTCGTAACAAATCGCTCATCTGCAAGCAAATGGCAACACTGACAACAGATGGAGTATTTCTCATAAGAATCGCAGAGAATAGAATAAAAGACGTAATATTATGGATTTTTTTTACTTCATTCAATTTTCATCTTGGAGTCCAATTTTAGTACCTCGACCTCGAGTAAAATAAAATGAATTTGCACAATAAATTTCGAGTATTTCTACTTAAAATTTTATTCGGGATATTCGGGTCTACAATGGCACCTACAATTTTAACGCCAACAACTAATTAAATTTAATTACGCTGCTATAATTTTAGCTGTCCATATGTTACAACTGAAACTCATTTACCACACACAGATATTTATTGCTACGACTCATAATTTTTTTCGTGAAAATCGCAACAGTGCTCGAAATATAATTACAGCACATTTCATGCTGTTCAATGTATATATAATAGTTAGGTAGAATAAACATAATGCTAAATTTATCATTGAAATCATGCTGATTTTATATTTGCATTCATTAGCATTTATTATAAATATATTTGTTACCAAGAAATCTTAGAGTATTATTATCTTGCCGATACAGAGTTATTTTCACTCACGATTGAACAACTGTTTTTGCAACGTCTAATTTTGATACCATTAGTCTGTTTTTACAAATTCCTATTATGCTAAAATAGATCCAGTAAAGATAACAAAAATACAAAAAGCGAACAGCCACTTTTGTCCATCCCCGACATACCAATTTATACAATGATCCTCTGTGGCTGTCTAGAAAATATACTAAATATAGGTTTCTTTTCAACTTCTTTTTGTAAACCTTTTTAGACAGTTAATAGTTACGCTCGTGTAAAATTAGAAAGAAGCGACATCTTGCGTTCACGAAATTCAGGATTTAGCATGGCTAGAGAGTCGTGGATATTCACGTTAAAATTTATCCCGCGCTATAATTGGTCGTCGAAAGTTAAGCTCGTTACTGACAGATCTTAATAGAAGATGCGCTAACTATATTGAATTGTGCCCGGTATTATGATACCAGCGGTGCGTAAACCTGATACGCTCTTCGAGCGGTGCTCCAGGTTGCGAATTCTACGGTGCGGCGGCTGCAATCTCGCGCTAGCAGGAATAGCAGCTTGCGGCAAAGGCCGCAGCCGCGTTTACAGAGGTTATAAGAGGGAAGAGACAGGTGCATAAACTAGGTATAAGTTAACTTGAACACCGTCGGGCTTCAGTCAGAAGTTGCGAGCGATAGAGTCATAGAACCGAAAGGAGGTAATGGATAGACGCCGGTGTGAAGAGAACTTAAACAAAGTGATGTGCCGCAACGCAATTGCATGTTCTCAGCAGAGTACGAGCATTCATCGATTAGCACATGTCGTTCTAAACATATATAAGAATAAAGATTGTAACGATAAATCGATACATTACGTAAAAATCAAGTTATTTAATAAAACGATCCGATTATGAAGTATAAGAACAGATTTACTACATCGATTAATTCGCCACTTTGTAACGAGTTTTCGCCACAAGGATTTGATTGGCCCGACACTTCGTTTAATAGAGCCCCATGTAATTGAGGAAGGTCACCGTTACCTCATTGCAATGGGCGTGCTTGTTAGAAATGCAATTATGCGAAGATCCACGTTAAGTTTTAATCCGATCCACTTTTATACTTGCGGAGAGTTTGCGTCCTGCGCGGAAAGCTTCTTAGTGATAATGCGATATCTTAAGAGGATAGGAGTGGCATTAACTGCGCCAGCCAAGGAGCGCAGAGAGGACCACGAAGACCGGATCGAAGGTCGAAGTTAAGATGCAGCGGCGCTCGAGTATCACGTATATAGAAGATAACGGTAGCTAAACCACGCGCACTCCATCGTAACTTACAAACCACTCTAGCGAATAGTACTCTCTTAATTATCAAACTTTAGACCGCTCCTAATTTCTATCCTTATACCCATGGTTTATCCAGTAATACGACGGGATGCGCGTGCCAGTACATACCTCAACCAGCCAACTGTCTTTAACATAGATTTTCTAACATTACGCTAAAATGTTCAAATGAGATTTAATATGTTTCATATTTATTATACGCGCGCACGTGTATTAAATCATTAAAGTAAAAATTTTACATAGTAATTAATTTCAGTTCTTAACAATCTGTGTATTATTTCCGTAAAATTAAATTAATTAAATTAGATACTAATTACGTAAATTTTAATTAAGTTAATGTTCATTAAATTAAATTAAACTTTGAATTGTCAGCATAACAGGTTTTAAAACACATTGTTTATTACACACACACTCATAAGATAACAATAATGTAGAAATAATTATTGATAATGTTGAGCAGTGAAATATTAATTGTGCGAGCCTGTTATGTACGCATATGTTGCATCCGGGCTAAAGAAAATTTTAGTAAACGTATTTAATATAAATAGCATTACCATCAATCCAATTACCTGAGAACTAATGGAAAGGAAAGGAAAAGAAAAGGAAAGGAAAGGAAATGCCAAGATTAAGCAAGCGGACAGTTCGGGTGGTGTGATGGAAAACAAGAAGACAGAGGTCTACAAATATCCCGCAGAGAAATTCCATAAGCCTCATCCATCTTGGTTATTGACCTTAATTCAAGACCAGCCAGTCGGCATTAAGATGATTTCCACAGAGAATCGATATTTTCCAGTGCTACGTCCACTGGTCCTAAGGATAGTAATGATGGAAGCGGTAGCAAGCTGCATGAAACGATATTATTAAAGTGGCTATGACTGTAGAATAGTCTCAGAAATATCATTCCTAAAATGATCAGAGAATAATTAAGAAAATATTGCCCGAATAAAAAATTAAAGGAAAGAAAGAGAGAGAGAGAGAGATTTTATATATATATATATGTTTGTGTAATACATTGTGAACATCTGAAATCACATTCTCTTTACATTTATATACGTATAATCGTGAAGAAGATTGAAAAAATAATTACAATTCAATTTTGCAATCATTTTATACGCAGTCTAGAAATACATTCAATTTTTGTTTTTTATTTGCTGTAAAAATTTGCTATTGCATTCATTATTTGATAAAATTGCCTATTTTCATTTTCCTGTGCGATAGAAAGTTAATTAAAAATAAAAACACTAAAAAATTAATTATTTCTATATTTGAGTTCAAAGAATGTCTGTTACTTTCGAAAGAAAGAGAAGCTACCGTATTTATTCATTCGTGAATTTCTGTAACCGACTCGTGCGGTCACATATCATTATACATATTATATGTTCGCATTTCAAGAATTAAATTATCTGTAGCAGGCGAAAGTACGAAACGTACAATGAAAATGTAGCAACAACAGCTTTCCGTTGTTTTTATTGGACAATGTAAATATAATATTACCGTAATACATCATTTTAATAGCGATTATTAATTACGAAAGTATGTATTTTGCGAAAATGACGAGAGATAAAATATCCAATACACGTTTGCATGGTATCTTCTTCCCCGGATGAGAAAGTGCCTCGATGCACTTCGATTTATCACATATCTACGTGTCGAAATAGCGACTGGGGGATGAAGAGATCGTGGAAACCAGGCAGGTGGGCAATTTCCGTGTGGTAGCCGTCTACCGTGATATACCCGTCTCTTTCCGGCCGTACCGCATTTACACGCAGCACGATGGAAATTTTGTGTTTCCCACATGTCCCTGCATTTTTGTTGCATTTTTATGCTCGTCCTTCCCGGAAACGTAAATAACCGACCATCGATTGCTCATCCTCCGCCTTGAGGTTTCATTCTGACACGCCTCATCAAATAGCGAGAGATAAATTGTTTATTATTACCCTCCACGAATATACCGATACGCGGTCATCTATTTTCAAACCGTTCCATTTAGACGCATTTACATGATGCATAATTTAGCTCCGTATCCATTCCACGTTTAATTTTTAAAGCTTCAGTCGATCAGAAATTTAATTTTTCACGTACCATGGCACAAGTGTACATGCAATGTATTATGCTCTAACATCACAATAGAATAACAAAAACACTTAAAAAATTAGTGTAACAGATTCTATATAAGACAACAGATTTTATATAAATTTATAAATCAATTTATAAAACATACATTTTTAAATATCTTTTAATCTTATATTACTATAAATATATTATGTCAATAAATAATAATAAATCTTATATTAATAAATATAAGATCATATTATTTGAAATCAGACAATTTATTATCGTTAAGAAATTAATTAATAGAACTGCAAATAGCGGTCTTATATTATCATGATATTATATAAGATCGCGGTTCACACACGGTTCAACGATATCAAATTCTCTGATTTTCAATATTTTTAACAACTTTAAATATACGTGCTTGAAAAAAAAATTATGATGACGGATTTAAGTCGTGGATCGCGAGATCTGTCTGGCGAATTTTCGAAACGATCTGTTTTCGAAATCCGGAGCAATGTTACGCTGTTTCTCGAAGTAGTGCGAGTCCCTCGGTCGCCCATTCAACCAGCGGAGGTTGGGGAAGAGATTGATCTACGGCGGAAGTTGCGCGCGTGAATTTGAGGACATTATCTGATCGCATGGAGAAAGTAATTTATGGGAGTAGTTTAGCCGTGCGCGATAAAACAAATTCCACGCGGAAGAATGAACCAAAGAGCGCGAGCAAATTCTCGAGATTCCCGGAATCCTTTATTCCGAGTCCTACGTTTTAATAGCTTTAATTAACCGGATGTAGTCTTCAAGCATTAACGATTGATCGCATTGTTATAAGAGGATGATGCTTAATTAAATTCTTTGCCGTTTCAGCAATACGGACGATATTTCAGAGATACAGACAATTACAGAATAGAAAGGCTGTAGAACTGCTTTTGTGAAACTAATGCTGATATTTTAGTCTCTAAATGTAACTAACAAAATTCTATTTATTTCTAAAAGAATATTAGAACTCTTGATACATTTCAAAAGAAATTTTGACGAATTAAATTTCAAAAAAATAAACGTCCAGAGATATAGAATATAAAAATTGGTAATAATAACTTGTTTATTTCATTCAGAATTTATTTAAAACATAATGTTTCTAGACAGAGCTCTTGTTATCTAAAATCCTTAAAAATGTTAGAATTTCAAAGTTTTTAACCCATAGAAGTCTGATAAATTAAAAATTCGTCAAAACCGTAACTTAAATACTAGTTAATAATTTACAATGTTAATATGAAACATGAATAAATACGAAATCGATGCAATTGTGCCAAATAATTCATGAAAATGAACGGTTTGCCTTTTCTAACAAGCGCGAACGAGAAAGGAGAATAGTCGAAGTTTACCTTACCAAGAAACAATGCTGATTCTCATCAATTAACGAAACGCACGAACGAGAGATTAAATGAACTCTGTTATTTTATCATTTGTAACTAGCTGTTCTCGAACAGTCAGGATCTTTGCCGGTCGCACCGACTTCCTCTTCCGTTTACTCTGATTGTCAGAAGACAGCTCCAGCTCCTAAACTTTGAAAACACGTCGGAGAATAGCTTCCGCGCTGCAGTGCCGTCAACAGCAAAATAAACTTTGTCGTTTATATATCTCAATGTGCGTCTTTCAAACGATAAAACTCTGTCGCGCGTAAACTCATTAGCGTTGACAAGAAATTAACGACGAAAATTCATGCTCTGAAATAATTGATATTGTTAAAAGAGCAACATGACAAGTTAAACATTTAAGCTATTCATATATAAATTTAATCGGAGGGGAGATTAAGATGTAAGAACCGTGGTTCGACATCGAGGTTAATGTTCTTGCCACGGAACTCCCTTCGACGGAGGATTGGGTCACAGAAAATGGGGGGGGGCGGGGGAAGACACGTCTGTTCGAAATGAGATTTAAAGGGATCGAGGGGTAGAGACAATAATCCTATTTCTGCCGCGCGCAGGCTCGGTAAAAGATTTCTCGTACAATGGAGGACGGTAGAGAGTTCGAAACCGAACTAATTGTCGGCCGAGACGAGATAATTCCCCGTTTGATGCCACGGACGTCGCGGCAGAAGCTCCGTAATTGCGATCCACTCCACTTTTTCACCCCCCTCTCGTTCCCGTCCCTCTTCTCCCACCGTCGCGTCACGACAAATCGAATAGGCCGACTTCCATCAGTCATCATCAGGCCTGTCCGATAGCGAATAATACCAGACGCCAGACAAGACGCGCAAGTGCGCGGAATTATGCGCTCGAGTTTCTGTCATGATCATAATGCTGTGCAGTGGGAGCTGTCCGAAACACCGCAAGCATTACCGCGGCCACGGTGCGAATTGGAACGTGCCAGTCGGCGTAATACATCAATTCCGCTTTTACACTGCGAACAGCACTTAGCTCGGGAAAATATACGCCATACGATATCGCGCCCGTTGAAATACGTGTTCAGTAGTTTCGGGTGTCACTCGATACGGCATATCTGGAAACGAATCTCCAGAGTTTATTGTTGTGAAATACGGTTGACGTATCGTGTTACCTGTTTTAATCACACGTTTCGTAGAATGCTGTTTAAGCGTGGAACTTTGCCTGATTTCCCTGGCGTTAAAAGGAAATAGTACGTTGCGGAATGTACGAAAAAAAAAATCGCCAAGAATTTTACTTGGTAAAATTATCGATCGTGGCGAGCTTTTAATCGCAAAATACAGTTCGAACATCTTTGAAAAACTTTAATACGGTTTAAAATTGTGAAAGTTCGTTGTATTCTTCAAGTTACAAAAGAAGGCGAATGCACCAAGTACAATTATATCATTGGATAAGCGAAGCTATTGAAAGAAGTAACGAAACATATATTGTAAAACCTTCTTTCAAAGCGTGGTATTTCTCTCACAACAAAGGAAACTTGATCAAAAGCAGAAACATTAAAGTTTCAAGTTGCGTTATTTATGAACATAGTAGGTTAATACGCACATAAAAGCAGGTTTATACTTTCAGCATGAAAATGCCATTTTCTGATTTTGCAACAAAGTATCTAGGATAGAGCCACGTACACAGCGATAGTTACAAGCTCATCAATATTGCGAAAATGATCGAAGTTTAATTTATGCTTATAAGCTTCGCTATCGAAAGAGTTCATCAATATTCATAGACATGCATACCATATTAGTATACTATGCGAATACTAGATCTTGTCCCAAATTTGACAAAACATCTTCGATCTTTTCCTCTCTTCTTCTCTCGTCTCGGTATTTTATGTTAAGTTTCGCAAAAATTGGAGTACGCATTCGGTTAAAGCAAGCAGTTTTATACACTCGCTGTACGTATATACGCGATTGGTTGTACGTGGAATCTTTTACTATTGGGAATACGGAAGGGAAGGCGTCGTTTCGGAATCCCCCTTGTGCCGGTGTCTGCGGAACGTGGGTATCATGTAAAAGCATCCCAGTGAAACTAGATTCTCCGCAGTCATAGCTTATTTAGGAAGCGAGAGGTCGCATGCGATTGAATAAGTATTTCGTATTCAAAAAACGGGACGTCCTTTTGTTAAATTTATTTTGGGAATTTCATCAACTTTCAGAGTCAGCAGTCCGCGCATTACCGTTGCAGCGCGATTGCACTTGCGATTTTTGGAATAGCGGCGATTGGAAATTCCGGAATTCCCATATAACGACAGATAAATGGCTATTGCATTTTGTAGAGCGCCTTCATGAATATGCAGCTGCATTGTTATCTGCAGAATTATAGCTAGCAATTTCTATAGCTATGCAAAACGAACTATCTTGATGGGGCATCGCCTGGCAAAGATATCGATAAGTAATGCGAACATATCTAAACATATTTGTTGTTTATACAAACTTAATAATGTATATTATACGTAAATAGCGATATGGATAATCCACGGAAATGCGATAAATGAACAAAACATGTTTTTCTTCCTACTACACAATATTATTCGCATTATCATGAAACCGCATATCGACATAAAAGCACTAACATTGAAATTACCACCGCACAAAGCACTTTTTGACGAAATTACGAGGGCATGATATATTTTGTCAAAACAGTACGTTTGGACAATTGTAACGCTACTTAAGGAACCATTATCACAAAGCGGTTTCTACTATCCTGCTTAAATGCAAAATCATTACACCAGATCTCTAGCTTTCGCCCGAGCAACGAGTAGTTACAACCATGTGCGAGTGATTAAAGGATTATTTATGTCCCACAAGTTCCGATACAATATATTGAAAATATTTCTATGCTTTCGCTCCTTCTTTCGCTATAAAACATTGATAATAGAAATTAAAGAAATTAACATGCGCGTTTAGTAAAAATAATATAATCTATGAATTTAATCAATGTATAAGTCAATTTAATCACATTTCTAAATTAAATTATTTTTAACTGATTACTAATTAATTTAATTGTAGTAAATAATAGAACAGCATTTTGTTTTCAATTTTTTATATAAAATATATATATATATACGAATGACAAATTAGAGTGTAACTAATTTTATATATATATATATATAAAATATTACGAACTAATTTTTAAAAAAAGAGAACAATTTCTGATAATAAGGATACCGTGAATAATGCTTATCGGCGTAGTATCGGCGTAAAAAGAATATCCAGAAATTTCGACACAAACTGAATTAAGCCATCACCTGACGTTAATATGATTTGCATATCCATTATAGTGGCGTGTTAGGGGGAAAAAGGACGGCTCACTCTTTTGCGATATCGGAGCGCGCACACGACTACACGGTCAGGCGTGTCGACTGTTTAATATTTTCTCTGTCACACAAAGCATTTACTGTCTCTTTTATGTAACGCTAAAATAGAATATTTATTTGCACAACAGAAAGCTGCATGTCACTTCAACTTTTATAGAATTCTCAATGTTTTTCAATCTGGAACACACGTACAGCAGGTTTCTAAATAAGCGTTAACAGAAAAAGGACGGAATGAAATAAAAATAGACAATACACGAATGTTAAAGTTAATTTTGAGAAAAGTGCCCTTTAACCACTGTGAGCAAAAAAAAACGCGTATTTGGCTGCGGTAATATATAATCTTTCCATCGAGAAGAAGCTTTTCTGCAGGAAAATGTCGGCAGAGCAAAATGAGGAAAAATCTAATTAAAGTACGGGAAATCAAATACGCAGCGGAGAATTCGCCGACCATTCTACCTAGTCATGTTCTCCCGCTCCACATACTGACGTAAACCGCGATTCGAGGTAAATGCGAGATCCCGTTGCGGGCCATGCTGACGCAAAATGCGAGCGTGACGTTCATTGAAATATCAGTTTCGAAGCGCTGAATCGATGTGCGCGTTCGAATTCTCAAATTACATTCAGAAAGATCAAATGATGCTTCGTGACGCGATGGCAACTGTTAATTGCATACGCGAAGCGAATTCGATTCGGTATACTATTCTTGGTTCGCGGAGTGCAAGACGCCGCTCTGGTTCGACTTATGTGAATTGATTCCGCAGGCGGTTCGGTTACGTTTATTACCCTCGATAGTAAGATACGCGTTACACGCAGGTATCTCTGCATTTGTGATCGAATTCGTGCTCAAGTCTTATCTAAACACAAAGCCGCACATGCGAATGCAGAGCAACGTTAAACGTCTACATACCGCGGTACGATCAACTACATTCCCTTACTGCTGGCATGCATAATGTACGAATGGCATGAGGGTGCGATGTATGTACAATACGACTAGGCCTAAGGGTGAATCAACCCTTAAATTTTTGTCGGCTCGCTGCATTTGTACTTCCGTGAATCTTTCGAGTATTAGATTTAGTACGCGATGATGGTGTGTGGCCTACACGTTTCGTAAAATTTAAAGGATTTAATATGTTTTGCGGTGATATTACAAGAGATGCACGGTTTCTACATTATAACTGCGTAACTATAGTCACAAGGTTGGACGATAAACACAGATATCCATTTCCCGCAGCCGTGTTTCATACGATAAACCTCATATCTTATATATTGCGCAACTATGCAGAGTCTATAGTATACTGCATGTAATATACAAATTTAAGTTTACACATATATTTCAAACTAAAGAGAAGAAAATATACGTAGCAAGATTTTTATAATGAGATAATGAGATGTTTATGAAAGATCGATTAGGCAAAGTAATAAAAACAAAATCTTAATGAGAAGAGCTTTGACATGTTTTTTTTTTTATCGCGTTTTGACTTGCAGTCTCGTAAAAGCAAACGTAAAGATAAGTGATCGAAAGCGAGAGTTCCTCATGCTTGGTCAGTTCTATCAAAGCGCGGTGTTCGTGTTGGTGCAATAATTTACGCAACTGCCGTGTTTGTGTCAAGGCAAGCTAATTAGTCGAGTAGATGGCTGAACTGACTATAGACATGAAAGGGCCTTGCTCACGTCGGGAATCCATTATGCAAGACATCGCAACCCGCACCTAACGAACTAATTTGCTGCACGTCTCGCAAAATGGAAGAGACATAAAGATGGGATAAGGAAGGACATGGGTAAAACTGCATCGGACACGTACCACCCTTATTGCCAGTGCCGTTATCAGACTTTGCGTGACAGTATAAACCGGGAAAGAGCAAATTGAATCGACAGATTGAAAGCACAACGGTTCAACACTTAGAAAGATTCGAAGACAGCTTTTGAGAATTCATTTTCGACGCTTTTCCATGTGTATGTATTCTTCAAAAGAAAGTCGAGAGTAAAAACCATCTTATTGAAATCTACATATTTTTACTATAGACAATATTATATAGACAATAATATATTGTCTATAATTTATGTAAAATTTTACGCAATGTATTGTGTTTAGACTAATTAAAAAATTATTGAAGAAAGTTGAGTTTGATCGACATAACGTTGATAATAATTTAACATATTTCTCGCGTATTATAATAATTATATTCACGGCTCTTTTCTTAACATTTCTACGTCGTCTGAAAAATTTTCTGGCCCGGTTAATCCCACCTCATCTCGATCTATTGCTGAGAGGGTGAATTTCCAGACGCGCGCGCACGTCGCAGCGAATTCGTAGCAAATTGTGCAGCGCGAGCCCTAAATAAATTTCGCGTCATGGGGCTTTGTACTCTAACGCGACAGGAAATTTCTGCGGGCATGTGGGTGTGTTAGTGTGTACACGCGTTCCTAGAGAATGTTACAAGGTATTTCGGGCAGATGCTCTTTTGGTCTAGCTACGCCGTCCCCGCGAGCTTCGAAGTCAAACGCGAGAGAGATGCGTTTCGGTAAACGAAGATCTACACAACGGTTTATTCAATTTGCAAAAGTTTCTGTATGTCGATCATTTAATAGTGTTCGATGAATCAGTATTTATAAACCATTTTCTTGTATAGCATGATGATTTTCAGTATATATGTAATTCTTCTAAATGTTCTAAAAATGTATAATTAATTACTAATTAATTTAGAAATTAAATATAACAAAAGAGAAGATAAATGTGTAAAACTATAAATAAATAAATAAAACGATAAATGTATAAAATCTAACTATATGCAGAAGTAGAAAAATATAGAAAGCTCAAAGTTAGTATTTTCTTTCACATCAAGTATCAAATTATATGCAAGTTGTGTTCTAAAAATGTATAATTAATTACTAATTAATTTAGAAATTAAATATAACAAAAGAGAAGATAAATGTGTAAAACTATAAATAAATAAATAAAACGATAAATGTATAAAATCTAACTATATGCAGAAGTAGAAAAATATAGAAAGCTCAAAGTTAGTATTTTCTTTCACATCAAGTATCAAATTATATGCAAGTTGTGTTTTATAAAATTGTATACAGGAATTATATGCAGTTATGTTTTAGCGATTAACATAGATGTAAGGGATTTCCTAAGCGATTTCCAGATCGTGGGTATCATGCAGATGTTATGTAATTGTTGAACAATGAAACTCCACATGTTCTATCCGACACATGTATCTATCCGCTTAAGGACAATCCACTTTAATGTCTAATAATAATTTATATATGACACGCCAATTGTCTGCTTTTGATTAACAGCAGTAAGTATTTAGAGATTATTGTTCTGCAAAACCATGCATTAATCGCGTGAAAGAGCCTGATTACGAATAAGGCTCGAACAACGCAGCATATTTAAAATATTATTGCGTATTTTTTATAAACAAGAATACGCTTGATAATTATCATAATGGTACTTTTTAATCGCCGAAAAATACAGAAACGATTTTGAGAAGTACAAATTTATCTCAATTTCCATGATACAGTGCTCTTCACCGCAAATTCAGTCATATAAAATTTATGGGATTTTCGGTGTAAAGTATAGTATCGTTTTACATGTAAAACGTGTGTATATACGTGTGTAATATACAGTACGCGTCTTTCATAGCGTATATTAAACCACCACTCGACAACCTGGCCGCCACCTCCGCCTTCTTCGACCTGGCACGACGTGATCTACACGTGGCAATATTGCGCCACATGCCGTGAATTCTCTCAGAGCCATTTCGCCTAATCGAGACGGCGGTACCATGCGCCGCTCGTGCTTGCGATCATCGAAGTAGCCCCATAGCCAGTTCGACCATTAAAAGCTGGACGACGAGCTAAAGGGTATTTGAACAGGCAGTATGGCGAATAAAATGGAAGATATTTATTTGAAAAGAATTATCATTGGATTGTATTGAGATTTAATTATATAATGATATATTTGTTATATTATATGCAACTATCAGTTTGCAATATAAGCGTAATACATTTTAAAGATCTCTAAACTAAGCAATCTAGTCACGAATTTTATTTTGTCTCGGTCAGCAACTTCAATACTAAGAAAACCTGAAAAATATTAGAACGAAGACTGCGACTTCTATATCATCTTAAATGCCCTACAAATCTCATGGTTTCATCGTACGTGTATGCCACAGTTAATAGCAAAGGTTATTTCTGTTGGCGTTTTCCTTGATTTGTTTCAAGTTGGAAAGAACAGATACCTCTTTTTAAAAAGTTAAGCTTTTCATCACTACTATCGGTAGAAACTCAATATTAAATAGTGATATCACGTAAATGTGTGATACCCTAACACACATACACATATACATATTTTTTACATGTATTTTTTTGCGCATTTCAAATCAAAAGATTGAAAATAAAAATTTAAAAAAATGTTAATCCTAGTATTAAATGTAAAAATCTTACACGTAAAATATGATGCTTTTCATAAATTTTTATCTCAAATATAAATATGCATTAAAAATTTAATCTTCTAAGTAGCTACATATATCCAGAATAAGAACTCGATGTACCATGAAAAGCGGATGTTCGTTACATTGACCGCGTCTCTTCGATCTTGGCCAATCCTATATCTCATCGATCGTACACACGACTATAATCCTCTTACTAATTCGCTGCATGCATTACAGATTGGGTTATACCCGCGTAGCTTAGGGTAGCCTAGGTCAATCCAGAATCCCTCGGATTGACAAAGATTACGTCAGTGCATCCAGATATCTTTACATCGATAAATGTCAGCTCAATCAGTAAACATAGCTCGATCATTTATTTGATAATTATTGACATTATTCACATACATCGATGAATATTTTTTAAGAGCACGTGATAATTGTACGCACGAATAATATAAAGATCAGCAACTTCGTATCAATGTTACGTTAAAGAGTCGTTCGTTTAGATAAACGAGAAAGAATAGAGAGACTGACCTAGCGCACAATAATGGCATGACCACTAGTCATATAATCCTGATGCGTTCGATGTGTTAAGTTAGAAAGTTAATCAAACGTTAGATAGTACCGTAAATTCCTCTCTGGCCAGCGCGGAAAACAAAATTTATGGTCCCACATAGATCGATCGCCTGTCTCGAGACCAAATGGAGTCTGAAATTCTTCCGCGGCCGACTAAAAAACAAGATTTACGATAATTGGATTTTGTAATTCCATCATTCTTGATTCTAAACTAACCGAAATCTGAAATTTCTTCTAGGTTAGACAAACGCGATTTACGGTAATTAAGTTCCGTGATTTAATTCAGTGAATCTAAAATAGAACAAGCAACGAATTCAGTTACTCTAATTTAAAAAAAAAATGGCGATCTTAATATCGGATCTGATGTAAAATAGAGAGAATAATGAAAAGAAAAACTGATAAAAATCTAATAGGAAAAGAGAACAATAACTTCGTTGTTTCCCCCTCGAATTTGCAAAAAAATAGCAAATGACCAAAGTCAAATAATATGAGAAGCATTCATCACAAACTTAAATTACTTTATATAAAGTCGTATAAAATTCACATAAAATGCATAAAAACTTTAAATTGTGCGCGCATAAAAATCAATAGTAATCATTAGACTCAAATACTTTGTTTGCTTGATCCATTAAAAACACAGCAATTTTTACAATTCTAGCCGGAAAGTCGACTGTGTGTCTTTTCAAATTTGCAATGCATCTCCGATATTATGAATCTTCGTTCGTCCGGTTTGCGGCTCACTGAAGCTGTTTATACTATGAATTATGTAAGAGTTTATAGTTCACCCAACGGAGAAACGATAAAAAGCTCTACGACCACATTATTGCGGGATCTGCGATGAGATGCACTTTCGCGCAGCAATCTTGCATCATACTGAACAGGTAAAGCCCACCTGGGTCCCAAAATACAGTTATAAACGTAGAAGGTGTAAAATTTAATCCTATATCCCAAACAAAAATAGCTAATATTTTTAATTTTGCATTCTTAATTAGATTTCATTAAGCATAAAATTATTTTACGAAAATTTGTTAATGTGAGTTACACGCAAATATTAAATATCTGTGTTTTCACCTAGATTTTATAATATAGTTATAGTTATAAAAACAGATGTAAAATTTAATCCTATATCCCAGATAGAAATAGCTGATATTTAAAAAATGGCTTTGCATTCTTAGATTTCATAAATTATTAAATCATTAGTTTATGAAAATTATAATTACACGCAAATGTTAAATATTCGTAAATTTTTCATATATAATAAAATCTTTATTTTCGGTAATATTTTCTAACAGTAAATAAATCAAGCTATATTAATATTAATCATTAAAAAGAATATTTTGAATTTTATTCTTTATAAAAATATCACATGCTACCAAATAAACACTTTACCTTGATTTGATTAAATGCTCCTTGTGGATGTTTTAAAAAAATTAATCTACATTTACATTATTGTTTGTAGCGAATATTTTTGCAGAAAGCTGATTTAAAACATCAAGAAAATATTCATTATTTAGTTTTCTATACAAAATAATGGTTATAATAAAAATTACTTTTTTCAACTGATTAATATATACTATTTTAGTACATGACTTTAGTATATAACTTATTATATATTCTTACATTTTGTGAAAATGTCACGTAAAAAAAAATATAATGATTAAGCAAATGTTTATACGAATATTAGACATAACAAAGAACATTTATACATAAACTACAATAATTGAAATAATAACACCGCAGTCATGTATAGCCATCATCAGTTTTTCGATAATTCTTCATGAAAATATATACATCTAGTGACATTTAATTACGATCTATATTGAACTTTGTGATGATTTTATTTATCGTCGTGATTATGCTAAGAAGATCACAAAGAAGAAACGACAACATTAATAAATCAAACATGATTTGAATATTAACATTACTCGCGTTTATTAGATGAATGGCAGTACATCGAAAACCTTTTATCGTAGTTGTTCATTCCCATTATCGCGAAGGTTAACGTTCTATGAGATATCGACCTAAGCAGGGATCAGCGAAGTTAGGGTTGTAAGGTCATGACACTCACTATACCTACTCAAAATTTGTACGAAATACTCTCGCTTCTTTGATCGTAGTCAATTACAGCCAGGGGTGCGAAAAAATTACGTATATGTGGACTATTGTCCACGTATATGATACGCACGCACCTTTGCGTGAGAGACAGAACTTCAATCTACACGAACAATGCATTTACATTCGCAATTATTTTCAAGTAATATATGGAGCGTGAATGTAAAAATTTTATATATGTAATATGTATAAAATCAATATATATAATTTTTAACATTTCTTGTAAAAATTATTTTGTAACTAATACAAAAGTTATTGTAAATAAAAATTATAATAGAACTAAAAATAAAATTAAGTTCTTTTGTTCTTTGATTCCGATAAAAAAAGCTATATAGGAGATTACAATAAACCATAAATTTTCACAATGCAAATAATTTAATAAGAACTTAATTTGTAAAAAAATATTCAAACCAAATGTACATTCATGCGCGTTTTCGAAGCATATTTGCGAAGTAGATGGAGGATTCAAGTTCCTTGATTATAACGATCATACTGCGCAAATAGTATTACTCCTATTTATATTCCACTATTCGGTTATTCTTGTTCTTATTGCAGACGGAGCTTTTAAATGACGAAATACGACTTGCATGGTACCAAGCGTGGCAATCGATGCTCAGGCACGTCCGCCGAACCCAAACCACCCCAATCTGGCTGGTAGTCGCCAACCTGACCAAACAACAGTCTCCAGATCCCGTATAAATTAAAGCAATTTGCATGTCACGCGCGCTCACGGGTTCTAGACACGAAATTTGGCGCGATAGAAATGGCCAAGACCGAATGTCGTTAGTCAAACAATCTATCCATTTCTGGACCCATGGCTGATCCCACGCACGCATGAGGATATCGCTTGAAATTCCCAGCCGCAAATGGTGCATGAAAATAGAGACTAAAGGTATACGCGTGACATAATGTATAACACGTTGCTTTATATTCACTACAGCGAAACGTTCTGCATAACAATTTTTGTTAATTAACATGTAATATTACAGGTTGAAGTAATATTACATGTTGGCCGATATCCATCGTCTCCTGGAAATATATTAAAATGTCCGATGTAAGTAGTAAAAGCTAAACAGAGTCAGACATGTCGGACATCGCATTCGTGTTGACATCTTGCATTTGCTTAAAAAAAAAATCTAACAAATGTACATATAAATAGATTTACGTTATGTTTAAACTAATGTAGGTAAATGTAAATTAATTTGTGGTAGATGTTGGTTACATTCGAAGATGACTCCGCTTTAAGCGGCATCCCTCCCTTGAGTGTCACACAGGCTCATTTTGCTCTATTCCGCCTCGTTATATGTTAACTCCCCGTCCATGCACGTCGTATCTGTTAATAATGTCACAGGCCGACCTCTGAGCTCTCCCTCTCATACCCTCGGCACCCCCTGACACCAGCGGCGCTTACAGGGCGGCGCGCCTGAAACAACCCTGCGGGCCTCACACGGACTGCGTTACGTTCCATTATGCACGCCGGTCGATTCCGCTCGAGCGATTTAACATGCATTAACTTGTAAACTCGCGACTTGCCGTGTACTCGATAATGCAGCCGCCANCGCCACCGACGCCGTTGCCACCCGCCGCCGCTGCGTGGCGTCGGGACGCCCTTTTACGAGGGGCATACACCACGGACCTACCTCCCGCGTGTCCCACCTCCGCCCGGTAACCAACATTGACATCCCACGCTCGCGTTCCATCTGCCACCCGGAAGACTCTCCCAGAGCTTTTGATAATACATTATTAATGAGCCGAGCGGAGAGCTACGAGTCTCGATTCTTCCGAATTCGGAATTCCGATTCTTCGCCGAAGAACGGGAATAATATTTAAATAATTATTGGTCGTCGGCGCATATGAATTGTCCCGCAGCTGAAAAAACTCATGACTTTTCTTCAATTGAGTATTCATGATTAAAAGACGCCAGAGCCAACGAAGAAAAAGGGGGGGGGGATACTAACTTCCTGTTTTAGTTAAAGCAGTACTTTCTAGTAAATATCGTTACAAATAATTCAAGGTAACAGAGAGCAATTCAATCTAAAAATATATGAAAAACAGGTTTCATATTGTCAAATAAAAAAACTCCATTGAAAATTGATTGTGTAAAATATATTTACGTATATTTTTTTTTTTACTTTTGGCGCATGCGGTGCATATGCAGTGCGATGCATATTATGTGTCATATCAATCATTCTGCACAATAAAATGAAACTGGGACATAAATTTACAATAAAGAGCGAGTTGTACATTTGGATGTAATATTTATATACGTATATACAAGTATCCGATGCTTTAGGAGAGATATGCATTCTGAAATTCCGCAATTGTCATTTCTCTCTTGTAAAGCTTGTAGTCCATTCAATATTATCAATATTTTGCAAGCCAACTACATCAAATTCCGTTCAGTCCGAAGCTTTGGGGATGTAAACGCTTCGCTTAACATCCTTTATAAATTTCTCGTGATTGTATGAACCATTTTTACAAGAAGCACAAAGAGACGACACAAAGCAAAGCAAAGCAATCTCTTCATAAAAAAAATGATGGGCAAATACACAAAGCATATAAAATCTATTCAGTTAAATTTTGAGCTGCAAAGCTATGTTAACAACTCTTTTCGCTCTTCACGATGAGATTGAAAAAGTTACTTCATCCCTCTGGGCATCGAGCGACAGAGTAGTTGAGGATGTTAATCGACGGTTCGGACAGGACGCAATTCGAACATTTGGAAAGTAGACGAGGAAGGAGGCGTGTGGCAAAGGGTGAAAGTACGCGGTGGGAAAAGGGCGGTATACAGGGGAGGAAACGAGGCGAAGCGGTGCAGTGGCCGCGTAAGTGTACGTTGGTATGGGTGGCCATTCAAATAGAAGCCGCTCTTGTCCCACCTCTCGTTTTCCCTGTCTTCTCTCACACACCCATACCTACACACCCACGCCATTCCCTTCCCGTTTCAAGTGGTCAGCCCTCGGCAATCGTCTGGCACGGCCGGCGAACGCGCGAGTCGCAATCTGTCCCTCGTCGAAAATCACCGCGGAAACAAAGTAAAAGCTCCCTCCGGTACCTCGTACTATAGAATCCCTAATCGAAACTACGAGCCGTGGCCCGCGGACTACGTGCACGGAGAATCGAGCGGATAATCGATAGTCGTACCGATTCCGCGCAAAACCGAAAGGCGAAAGATGCATTGACGCGGACACAGCACCGGTAATCACGACCCGCGTAAAAAATTAAATACATTCTAGCGATATTGAAAAGGTTTCGTAATATTGTAAGGTTGTAAGAGATTCAAATAAGAAGAGCGGAAAACACTTTTTCCATAGGAACTCTCCGACTGTCGTAACAAATCGCGAAAAAAAAGAGGCGGTATAGAAAAGCTTGAGAAAAGAGTGTATTGTGCGATTAAAATAAACACGCTGCTTTCATTTTGTTATGCGTTATTATTTCTGCTTTCAATCGTTTGATTATTCTGTGAACCTTATGCGGTATACACACACACAGCACATATAGCAGTATGGCCGTGTATATAACAATAATTATCAAATTAGAATATAAATTACTTAATCGAACATTATTAAATCGTGCAAGTTCAAATTGAGCTAAAGGTAAATTGAATGATAATTCCATTTAAGTAATAACGTCATTAAAACCACAAACTTACAGTCTAGACGATGCTTAGTTGTCACACGAATGTTTCAACAAAATCAAACGAGAGTCAAATTTAAAAGCAATACAAAATTCCAGCGCGTTATGTCGATCAATCGCATGCTTCATTGAAATAGCAATAAGCTTTAGTAATGACACATTCCTGGAATGATTGAAGTTACAATTTCCGCAAAGAATGAAAATTAATTAAAAACCTTTCTGATATCAACATGCATCATGCACCATGGAATCCAACAAAGGTATTCGAACGAAATACTCCTCGCATCGTTGATAATTACACAGCCACACAAAAAGAAAAAAGTGTCATGCCCGAGAGATTAGACCCATGTATCCCTATGTATTTTGAGGCTCTGAAACCGAATATGACCTCAGAATTGCGCCATCAGATCAGGATTTTTTTTCACCCTCAAAATAGTGTAATTTTAAGGAATGTTTAGCAATTTTTTGAGGGTAAAAAAAATTGCCAAACATTCCTTAAAATTACACTATTTAGCCCGATTATTAAAAAATCCTGATCTGATGGCGCAATTCTGAGGTCATATTCGATTTCAGAGCCTCAAAATACATAGGGATACATGGATCTAATCTCTCGGACATGACACTTTTTTCTTTTTGTGTGGCTGTGTNACATGACACTTTTTTCTTTTTGTGTGGTTGTGTTATTAATCGAAGTGCATCTGTGATTTTAACTGATTATTGTCGGACGCTAAGAAAACGCTGTTATCTCGAAACAGACGAGTGTCCTATTTCGTTCAATAGGATCCTAAATTCTATAATCGAAGATCAAGGGAAGAAGTAGCTATGTCGAGACTCATTCAGTGAGGTATTACTCTTGCAAGATAACAGCCCCAGGCTCGAGCGCTCTCAACGAGGGCCATCGTGGCTGGCAGCCGCAAAACTATTTTCCGATAACGACCGACACTCGCTTGGTGGGGTACATTTGTTTCAGGCTCGCACCCTGATTGCGCGGGACGCCCGTTTTCCCCGGATGCATATTTTATCCCGCTGACAGATTTATTGCCGGCATGGTTACTCGGCCGCGCCAGCTTCTTCCTCGATTTTATTGTTTTTATTTTGTGTATCTGGAGGGATCATGTCTCTCGATTCTCACTACCACATTGCGCGACAGCCGGATACGCGCATAGGTACATTATCAAACTGTTCGATGATGAATAGCTCGACACGTCGTATTACACTTCGCGAAACGAGAGATTAATTTCGTGTGTACAAAATGGGAACAGATGCAAAGTCCAAAAATATCGAAAATATTGAAAATAAAAAAATGCACCCAAACACATAAAATTTTCCGTGAGACAAAAACGACTGCTGCATTGTATGCAATATTAGTGCAAATTGTGAATCTATTAATCTCGAAAAGAAAATAGGAGCAATTAAAATTCAGGTAGCAAATTTTCATCTAACAAAAAGTCTGAATATTTATATCCACGTTCCTAATTATTAAATAGAAAGTTGAAAAAAAGCTTTCCATCTTAATTGAAAATCTGATAATGTCATTCCATAATCACCAAGTTTGCTCTTAAATGCCAGAGTACTATAATTTACTGTTACAGACTGCCACGAGAATTATGATGCATGGTTGTAGAGAGAGTTTCATATGTTCCGATGTTTTTCCCAACTTTTCCGCCACTTCAACGTAGATATATTATTCCATAACGAAAGTATCTCCCCATCGCGTTTTCTCTCACTCAATATCAATGGGGTTATATTACGCAAAAACTTTTTCATATATCAATAGACACAGGTATAAATGTACAAATGAAATGTTGCCAGAGAATTTAATTCTTTCCTGACAGTCACTTCTGCTATATGACCTAGATTTCGATACACACCCGCGTGTTACCTATAGGCAGTCGCAGTTTCATAACGTATATTGGCTATTGTGAAAAGTGTGCGGATGTACGTGTATATGTTTGCGCCGATAAAACCCTAAATTCCAACCGAGCTGTCGAACCGATTTCAACGGAATTTCAATGGAATCCGGCAAATAGTATTCTTTTTAATTACTACACGTAAAAAAAACATCAACGTTCGAAAATTACGAAATTAAGGAATCTTGTAAACAGTGTTTTAAAATAATTTATCATAATATAAGTAAATTATTCCATATTGTCCTGTAGAGTTTCGCGTGTGCATACGTTGCAACTTTTAATCTAAACATATTAAAAATTAACAATGCAGAAAATTATATTTAAATTATAATTAAAAACTCGTATCTTATACAAAAAGAAAAAAATATTATTTTTATAGAATATTAATCATTATATTATTTGAACAAATAAAACTCGAAAAAGCAGTGTGTTTCGAAAACGTTGTAAAAGTACAAGTAGTTATCAAATGAAACGAGAGTTTAGAATTGTTTTCCCTAAAATACATAAGAAATAACAAAGTATTTCCCAGATTTCGTTACGAACGTGTAATTTTAACTTTGGACAAACGAAATTGGGCGAGTTGCAATGCTTGCACGTATATCCTTCTATTGCAGAAACCCTTTCCAATCACCCGGACGGTGCCACATACAATCCTTACGTGTAGCGATATAGCAACCGCCTTGCGCACGTGCAAACCATCCTCATATATGGTGTCCTGGTTCATCGAACGTGGAAAGGATACGAGATGGTAAAATCACGGAACTATGTGTCCAATAACGGATACAGACATTTTCCGCCGCAGACAACCCGCGTGTGACCCAAATGCGTCGGGAAAAGTTACGAAAAATAGAAACTTTGAAATGCGAAAAGTCGCGGACAGACATGTAAAGAAAAAAGAAAGAGAAAGCATTTGGCAAAAAATACGTGCGCGTGTGAGAAAAATTGCAGTTGAACTTGAAAGCAGAATTGATAATCTGAAATCTAACACAATAAGTATTATTTCGAATGTTAACTGCTCTGCTGAGCAAGTAAATTGCTTCGAATGGCAAAAAGCGCAAATCGACGGAACCTCTTCAGGAATACTGCGTCCGCTCGTAACGGACGTTTAAAATAGTTCCCAAGTTCCGCAAGATATTTCGAGCATAGCGCTTGGCACATCGTAAATTACATTCCGTTCGTTCACGTACGCAAGTATTGATTATAGAGGCAGACCCGTACTCAAGCCCACTTTGGTTTGCCCAAACACACCCTTCGTGTTACAACGTTCCGGCCACTCTTGACCGCAGGAACACTGAGCCTTCCATCCCTACAAAACATTGTGATTTGCTCTATGTATCATGTTTACCACATGTGTCGCGTATTGTGAAGTTATTTATGGGGTTATCAGTACATTTTTTCAAGTCCAAAAATAACCATTGTGTTTCTCCCTTATGGATAACGTTTATACTCCCCACATTCATCATTTAGCTCGAACAGCTTCCCTGTATTACGGTAAAAAATACAAACTTCTAAAGGATCGCAGATATGCTAGTCATACGAGACGATGATAAATGTTGCGCTTAAATTTCAATATATCGGCCTACTATATTTCACTGTATTTTTGCACTTTGAATGATTATCAGTTCTCGGAATTTCATTTTTATTACAGATCTACGTTTGTTACGTTTGATAGTTAAATATATCGTTGACAATGTTCAAGTATATTCTTGAAAAGTATATCCATTACGTCTATAAAACTAAATTTAACTTAGCAAATGCTGTATGAACACAAAAGCGATCAATAGGGAAGACCGGGTTGTCGGTTCATATATTTATGGCGAAAGAAACAATGGATAAGTTATTGCAAATTATCTCTCTTGTAACATAAGTACTATTCTCACAATTTTATTTAAATCAAATCAAGTACAATAAAGAAAGGGAAAAGATTGATTCAAGAAAAGGCAAATGAGTTTTCAAAATTTCAGTTTGAGAGAATAAATCTAAGTCATACATTATCATTTA
The DNA here is from genome assembly GCA_003595255.1 of Solenopsis fugax. Lineage (NCBI taxonomy): Eukaryota > Metazoa > Arthropoda > Insecta > Hymenoptera > Formicidae > Solenopsis > Solenopsis fugax. The sequence continues at coordinate 27,519 of QKQZ01025910.1, forward strand.
AAAAAAAAAGTTCCTGTTACTATATGACATGTTACTTTTATTAATAAAATAAGTTAAATCAATGTATGTAGGGAGACGTTGACTCATATTTAGGACTAACTTAGCTTACGTACGAGTGAGAAGTGTATATAATATTCAATTACAACTTAACTCTAACAAAATGTCATTACATTTAGTATTTTTATATTTAAAAAAGTTTCATTGAAAATATTATAATTTACATTTGTTTTTTGTATATATCATATTGTAATATATCATATTGCTATTCGAGCATCATAAAATAACTTTAAAAAATATAATCTTTACGAGAAGTACGTATCTGGGATCTTTTTTTATTCTATTACGTTTTCATTAATTTAACACGAAGCTTGTTGTATAGGTAACTTACACCATGATATCTACAATTACCCTGCCAATTTACCCTGCTCGGAACAAGTTTGCTACAATGCAGCACGTTCGTATTTTACTTATTACAAAATAGCAATATCATACAAAATCATTAGCATGAAAATGTATAGAAAGATTCTCTCTATTATTATAGTTTAAACTATACCGATAGTTTTCTCTATCAGCATAGTTTAATCGTAATTGTTTAAAAAAAAATGTCGAATACCGAAATTATGAAAACTGCGTCAACGAGCCTCTTTTATATTTTGCGCAATATGCGAGGGATTTCTACTTGCGCTCGATATTGACCACGGAAAATGCACATAGCGTAGTCCGAAATGCCGAAGCGTGATTGCGCAAAATTGGTGCGACAAATTAAATTTTTCTCCTTTCTTATGCAGTCTCCCTATTCAGGATGAAGAAAAGTGAAGAGGAGAGGCCGAGGGGGATGCATGCGCGTGATTGGCGGAGAGGGTGAGTTACGTGCGTAGAAAGGGTTCCGGCATGTTTTATCGCTTGTTGGGCCGAAATTGGTAGGGTATTCGGTATAAATTCACCTTCGATGGCGGCATTATTTGACATCGGCGTAATATGTGAGCATATAGCGGCGAACCGCAGGGACAGAATGACGTCGAGGCGGAAGAAAAAGTTCAGAACGAAAGGGCGTGGGATGGGTTTTTATCCGTTCGTGTTACGACGCTCGGCTACGGAGGAAACGGTGAGTAAATCGAATCTCGGCTTTGCGCCCTCTCTTCACGTCCTTTGCCCGGCCTCCGCGCAGCCACGGCAACGAGGAGCAAAACGGCAAAGCCGGCTTTAATTACTTTTCGCGAAATATAAAAAAAAAAAAAGATTGAGGATACGCTTTAGGCCGCGAAGATTGAATTTTAATGCATCGCACCGGCAAGAAAACCCGCAAACATCGGATTCTAATTCTAAACGCAGAACATTGCTCGTAGATAGAGACAAAAATCATATGATTTAATATAAAAATTTAAAAAAGGTCTCTTTTAAAACATCTATAAAAAATCTGATCACGATGAATGTTCGGATCCATAATAATCTAAAAAAATTATTATACATAAATTATTAGACGTACATGTGTACTCGGATACACTAACTCGCGCAATGTGCTAAATCATGGCAAATCAATCGCATATAACCGAATAATTCGCTAGGTGCATTAATATCGGGCGAATTCATGCGATCAAATATACAACGGAATTTATTTAAAATGTTATTGAAAATGTAGCAGGCACATATGACGTGTGTGTTTGACGAGATTAAAATTTTAAATTCGCCTCGAGAGAAAAAGAGGGCACGAACGGCCGACGACAGTGTTGTTTTTTTCCCCGTGTTTTTTTACACAAAGGTGGCCGGTTCAGTCCAGTCACGTGTACTTCACGTAATCCGCAAAATTCTATTTTATTCTGTACCATCAACCGAACGTAACGGCGTAAATAGGATTCTATTACTGATGTGTAAACGGAACGTTTTTATATATCCACTCTCGCGCATTGCTGCACGGTTCATCGGTGCAAGTGTACGGTAGGTAGGGTTACGCCCGCATCATCCCCCAGCAGACAAATGTAACGCATGAATGACACCGCTGAGAACTAGTGGTTCGTAAAGTATCTACGTCACACGACGTATACGTGACGTGCGAGGTAAACGTTTCCAGGTCCCCAGAGGTCCGCCCAGATCGAAACTCGGGAGTGGCGTAGCTACTCCACGCCATCGAGGGACTGTTTATCAATCAAGTTAAGCAAATACCGTACACGTAACGTAGCGTATTGCGGGGCGCTGTTGCATCTGGCACATCTGTATAAGCTCGCATCGCATCAGTCCATTCAGCGCAAAATGCGGTGAATGCGTAGCACGTTGAAGCGAAAATCTTAAGCATCACTTCATGTCGGAACCATAATTTCTAATACAAGCGTCAGTGATTTATATAAACTATAGCGTGTACGCAACTGCGCAACTTACATTCCCGATATCTGCACGATTCGCAAAATAGCGTACAATTGAATTCCATTTCTGTAAAACGCATCGGTAAATTCGGATAAAGTGTTCATCAAATGCTCTCAAACACGTAAAATTTGCGTTACTCGTATTTAGAACGCGTATTGAATAAAAGATGAACTACTTTACTGCAGTTGCATGTTTCGAGTGTAGAATTGCTTGATATGTCTTGCGCGATGCACTTCTACTGCAGTGGAATATTTTCAAATGCATCAAAGATGTGGGTCTACAAACCGTAACTCTAACATCTTTTCTTCCAAAATTGAGCCACTACGTTACACACTCGTCAATGCACAGTACATCATTAATATCACAATAAATTTCATTTAATTCGCCAATGTTGAATTCTGATTCAGAAATTATACCGATAATACGTATATATGGTACAGAAAAGCCATCATGCATGAGCATGAAATTATAACAACTGTAATCCATCACGGTTCGCAAATTATACAAAAGGATTTAATTACAAGCTATTGATATTGCATCCTTCAGTAAATATTTACGGTAATTCGATATTTGTCGCTGAGACTTTCCTCACAAGGGACTTTTGCAAATATACGCGAATATTACGTTACAAAACCGTCATTTAGCAAGCTAAAATTACACGGCGTTGCGCAGTCACCTTACACCGTGATACCTTTCGATTTTGCGACTCCTTCTTCTTTCCTTTCTCTTGTGATTTTCTGCATCAAATTTCTTCTCTTTTTTTTTTTTTGCGTTCCCTCCGGATACCGCAATATTCATGATAAATGAGCACACGCAGACGGTACATTTGTATGAAACGCGCCAAATGCGATTTGGACGCGGCAACCATTCCACTTTATGAAGGCGCATAAATGTGTATGAAGTTTTACGGGCACAGACGAAGGTGCAGACCCACGTAATCGCCAGCCGTGGCATAAGTTCGAGGTAACCAAAAGGGAAAACCATTTCGATGAAAATAAAGTCAGCCGAGATGGAATAGAAACGGCATAAACACGATGCATTCGCTAACGTAAATCTTTTTCTAAGTGGATTATTGTTTTTTTTTTTTTAATTACCACATCGTCTCATGAATTTTTCCTTGCCTTCGCAGGCAAAATTCAAAAGGTCCTAAATCACATTGTTAACGAAAGCTTTCTTAACGGTGGCACGTATATAAGTCGTTATCGAGGATGCAAATAAGTTACGTAAATATGTAAATATATTCCGACCCTGTGAAACGTACGGCTGAGAGTTTTGACCACGGCATATATACTTCGTCCTGACTAAACTACCGAGAACTTGGTCGACAATAGTGTTAAAATTATTCGTCTTCGGGATGATAAAATTACAACGTGTCAACGAATGCGCGGAGAAACTCTGGACAAACGCGGACTTAATGCGCGTCCGCGGCCACCGGGTGATATATGGTTTTCGCAATGCTGCCGTGAAGGATGCCAAGTTAAAGGTTCCCCGTGGCTGGCGAGCTTTTACGACTTTCTGGAACGTTTCACCGAAATCGTTCCCTCCTAAGGGATACTCCGGCCTGAATTGCTTTGGCCGTCTTGCATTCGCTAAATAAATTTGTTTTGATGCGGGCAATGGAGTTCTTCTCACATTTCCGCTAATTAGCTTAACATTCGCATCACGACTTTTCCCCGTTAACCTTTCGTAATAATGGACACGTGCCCGAGATTTCCGCGGCAGAGACACGATCGTGAAATACTGGAGATTACCAAAACTCGAAGGAAAATCGAAAAGTTGAAAGCCACGGCTTTAACAGAAAGTTTTGGGGGAATGAAGAAAGAAGATCGGATAGAGGTAAGGGATAGATGGCAACCGATGCTTGCGAATCTTTCGCGAGGCTTATCGGTTTCGAGCACTTTCGAGGAACGACTCTCCGATACAGGATCAGATACGCCTTAAACTTCGAAACCACGAATCCTTCTCACTTACCACGTGAAGTAGCTTGCACCGTTAGAATCAGGAATGGGCTTTTTAATCGCAAAATTCGATTTTCTTTCCTTCAAGAAAGTTCTTGTCAAAGTTCTTCCTCTCTGCTTTTTTTTTAGTAAGAACACGAACAAAGTTTAACGAAGAACTTAAAGATATTAAAGACAAGTGCCAATCGTATCTTCATCGTTTCTAAGTTTCTTCCTATTTCTATTATATATATATATATATATATATATATATATCATA